>JBBPBX010069210.1:7721-18922 GCA_038048925.1 Garcialebias charrua
GTGCTCCTCGCTGGCCCCTGTGTGCTCCTCGCTGGCCTCCGTGTGCTCCTCGCTGGCCCCCGTGTGCTCCTCGCTGGCCCCCGTGTGCTCCTCGCTGGCCCCCGTGTGCTCCTCGCTGGCCCCCGTGTGCTCCTCGCTGGCCCCTGTGTGCTCCTCGCTGGCCCCTGTGTGCTCCTCGCTGGCCCGTGTGTGCTCCTCGCTGGCTCCTGTGTGCTCCTTGCCAGACCTTGTGTGCTCCTCGCCTTTCAATGGGTGTTCCATGCCAGCGGCAGCCTCCTGGGTCACCCTTCCAGCTGAAGAACCAATGGTTCCCCCACTCGTCTTTCCCCATGCAGGGCGGTCATGGACCCTCAGGTGAACTTCTCCATCTGCTACCAACCCAAACTGCTGACCTGTGCTGAACGGCCTCCTGGCCACCCTCCTGAGCTCCTGTCATGTGCTTGACGGCCTCTGGGCTACCTACTGGATCTCCTACCTCTTGTTGGATGTCCTTCTGGCCACCACCCACCCAATCCACTCCAGCAAGTTGGATGGCCTCCTGGCTGACCTCCTGAACTTTTTATGTTAGTTTCTATGTTTAGTCCCCAGGCTTCATCCTGTTGGTTTTTGGTTTCATGTCCTTGTGTTTTTCCTCATGCCCTCCATCCTTACAGTTCCTTCCTCCACCCGCCCTGTTCTTTTGGGGTGGGCTTTCTGTGATGCAGGGGACATCCTTGTGGGGAAGGTACTGTGAGGATGGTGTCCTCTGCTGGCTGGTCCCCATCTTTACACCCCCTGGTTTCTCTGTTAATTGTCCTGATTGGCTCCACCTTCTTGTCCTGTTCAGGTGTGTGTGTGTGTGTGTGTGTGTGTGTGTGTGTGTGTGTGTGTGTGTGTGTGTGTGCGTTTGATTATGTTCCATTTGGGGTCTTCAACACGTTTACACACCAGTCATTTGGGGACACCTTGGCAATTGGGGACCAAAACCACGGTCCCCAATTAGAAAACCATATAATCGCATTCAGCATGCTCCAAAATGCATTTTAACCCTCCTGTTATGTTCGTTTCTGAGGTACAGCAATAATGTTCGTGGGTCAATTTGACCCGGGGAGTGTTTAATCATGTAATAGTGTCAGAAACCCAAAAAATCCTCCAAAACATTTTTGTATCTGATTATTAACTCCAATACTAACCATATCAGTCAATATTTGTACAATGATGTTTTTTTATTTCTCATAAATAAAGGATAATGACGACGACTAACTCATTTGGACATAAAATATGTGATTTACATTTTTTATGTTTGCTGAAAAAACCTACACACAAAAAAACTATAATTATCCTTGAAATTGATTTTTGTAAAAAGAAATTATATTACATTTAAAAAAAATTCAAAGGGTGATCTTTATAATTGAACTTGAGACACATACTGTATACTGTTCTGGGTCAAATTGACCCGCTCATTAAAATCAAGACAAATGAGGCATGAAGATTTGTATTGAAAGTAAACTTTATACAACCACTGTTTTTTGAACCAGAAATGAACAAAACAACAAAATAAGATCTTAGGAACACTAGATGAAGACCACTGAATTTCACCATTTTTTGACATGTATGTCTTGCTTGGAGAAACATGAATATCACTTTCATCAGTTGGTTCAGAATCAGAATCATCAGACTCAGAATAGACCTCAATACTGTCTTCAGCTTCAGACACCTCCTCTTCTATTTCACTGTCATGATCAATGAGAAGATCCAACACTTCCAGGGCTGTAAACTTTTTTTTCCTGCTGCTCATTTCCTGACCTCTGACAGTGACAATATCACATGTACCTTCAGTGTGTAATGTGTTTAGGACTCCCTTGCAGAGAGTATATATGCCCTCCCACCCCTCCCCTTCTGCTGAGTGTCCACTCAGTGTGGGTGGAGGTTTCCCACGGGAACAGAAAAGGTTCCCGTCAAAAGTTGTATAAACACCTACTTTCTCACAGTTTCCTTGTGAAGTAAAGAGAATAGTGAGAAAGTGGGTTTGTGTGCATGCATGTGTGTGGTGTGTGCGTGCGCACATGTGTGTGTGTGTGTGTGTAGTGAAATATGTCTCATAGTTTCAAGGAAACAAATAGAATTGGATTTTTTTTTACCCTTTTTACCCTTCAATTTGACTGCCGGGTCAAATTGACCCGAACAGTATCGATGTAACAAGTAGACGCAGGGGGTGGTACAAATGTGTAAAGTGAATCATTTTCAATTTATATGTTGATTGGAACTATTAGGACAAATAGAAAAAGTTTCATGCAGAAAAAATATTTTTAACTATTTAAAAAAAATAATTCAACTTTAAAACGGGTCAATTTGACCCGCAACATAACAGGAGGGTTAAACCAAAAATCTCAAACGTCCCAAAAAGTCATCAAAATAGGTTTTTTTGTGTATGTGTATGACTTCTCCCCTCGTCTCCCCATAAAATCTGTGTATACCTCACTGTTGCCCCTTGTGGGAGTGTATAGAACAATGTGACAATGACAATGGGAACCTGCCCTGGGGCCTCAGAGGAGCCTCATCTTGGGATTAGTCTAACAAAGGCCTTAAGAAACCCCCTACTTGTTTTTGTATTGAGCGCTTGTTCTGATTTTATCATGTCCTGGATGACTGAGAATCTTCACCAGCAAACCCCCTACTGTTAAGAGGGGGGTGCGATTTGCAAATTTACATAGGCATGTTGGATGTTATCTCAGGCTTTTTAAACCTGCTCACTCACCCTCTTGGAATAGAGAATGCTTTTTGGATGAGAAGTTAAACCTCTTCTGTTACAAATAAAAGAATCATTAAAATAGAAACTGAAAATATAAGTAGGACCACATAGTAACCCATGTTTTGCCTGATATTAAAAGTTTTTTTAACAAATGAATGGTCACATGGATTAAGCAAAAATTAAAACTATTCTAAAAAACTGATAAAAATATTGTCTTTTGAAGGTTATAATCATAGTGTCAGCAAATTAGCAGCACTATATTCTTCAATACGGTTTTAACATGTCAAAAACTTTGTATACTAATTACTGTAGTGATTTACATAAACTTTTTAGAAATGTTTGCCTATAATTTATTATCAAAATATATTCCTATTTCCATTTCTCCACCTATCATGGTCTGTATAGCAATGTACATTTAAATGATGATGTTACAAAACTAAATTAACTGAATTCTTTGAGCGGCCGTGGTGTAGTGGTAATGGCAGTCGTCTCCCGATCGGAAAGTTGGCGGTTCGACTCCCGGGACCCGCACCATGTGTCGTTGTGTCCTTGGGCAAGACACTTAACCCTGAGTTGCTCCCGGTAGGACTGGAAAGCACCTTGCATGGTAGTCTGCCGCCACCGGTTTATGAATGTGTGTAGCATTCAATATATGTGTAGCACTTTGAGATTTTCAGTAATGAAAAGTGCGTTATAAATTGAATTAATTATTATTATTATATTATTATTATATATAATCCATCCATCCATCCATCTTCTTCCGCTTATCCGGGGTCGGGTCGCGGGGGTAGCAGCCTAAGTAGGGAGGCCCAGACTTCCCTCTCCCCAGCCACTTGGAGCAGCTCCTCCGGGGGAATCCCAAGGCGTTCCCAGGCCAGCCGAGAAACATAGTCCCTCCAGCGCGTCCTGGGTCTTCCTCTGGGTCTCCTCCCGGTGGGACATGCCCGGAACACCTCACCAGGGAGGCGTCCAGGAGGCATCCTAACCAGATGCCCGAGCCACCTCAACTGGCTCCTCTCGATGTGGAGAAGCAGCGGCTCTACTCCGAGTCCCTCCCGGATGACTGAGCTTCTCACCCTATCTCTAAGGGAGAGTCCAGCCACCCTGCGGAGAAAACTCATTTCAGCCGCTTGTATCCGAGATCTTGTTCTTTCGGTCATAACCCAAAGCTCATGACCATAGATGAGGGTGGGAACGTAGATCGATCGGTAAATTGAGAGCTTTGCCTTTTGACTCAGCTCTCTCTTCACCACGACAGACCGGTACAGCGCCCGCTTCACTGCGGACGCTGCACCTATCCGCCTATCGATCTCACGCTCCAGTTTTCCCTCATTCGTGAACAAGATCCCGAGATACTTAAACTCCTCCACTTGGGGCAGGACCTCCTCCCCGACCCGGAGAGGGCATGCTACCCTTTTCCGGCTCAAGACCATGGCCTCGGATTTGGAGGAACTGATCCTCATCCCGGCCGCATCACACTCGGCTGCAAACCGCTCCAGTGAAAGTTGTAAATCACGAACTGATGAAGCCAGTAGGACCACATCATCTGCAAAAAACAGAGAAGCGATTCTAAGGCCACCAAAACGGATCCTCTCAACACCTTGGCTGCGCCTAGAAATTCTGTCCATAAAAGTTATGAACAGAATCGGTGACAAAGGGCAACCTTGGCGGAGTCCAACTCTCACCGGAAACGAGCCTGACTTACTGCCGGCAATGCGGACCAAGCTCTGACACCGGTCGTACAGGGACCTAACAGCCCTTATCAAAGGGCCTGGTACCCCATACTCCCGGAGTACCCCCCACAGAACCCCCCGAGGGACGCGGTCGAATGCCTTCTCCAAGTCCACAAAGCACATGTAAACTGGTTGGGCAAACTCCCACGCACCCTCCAGGACCCTGCTGAGGGTGTAGAGCTGGTCCAGTGTTCCACGACCAGGACGAAAACCACACTGCTCCTCCTGAATCCGAGGTTCGACTATCCGACGGACCCTCCTCTCCAGAACCCCTGAATAGACCTTACCAGGGAGGCTTAAGAGTGTGATCCCCCTATAGTTGGAACACACCCTACGGTCCCCCTTTTTGAATAGGGGAACCACCACCCCAGTCTGCCAATCCAAGGGAACTGCCCCCGATGTCCACGCGATATTGCAGAGTCGCGTAAGCCAACACAACCCTACAACATCCAGAGCCCTAAGGAACTCCGGGCGAATCTCATCCACCCCCGGAGCCTTGCCACCGCGGAGCTTTTTAACCACCTCGGCGACCTCAGCACCAGAGATCGGAGAACCCGACCCAAAGTCCCCAGGCTCTGCTTCCTCAGTGGAAGACGTGCCAGTAGGATTGAGGAGGTCTTCGAAGTATTCCGCCCACCGACTCACAACATCCCGAGTTGAGGTCAGTAGCACGCCACCTCCACCATAAATGGTGTTGGTCTCGTACCTCTTTCCCCCCCTGAGACGCCGGATGGTGGACCAGAATCGCCTCGAAGCCGTACGGAAGTCATTCTCCATGGCCTCTCCGAACTCCTCCCACGCCCGAGTTTTTGCCTCAGCAACCACCCGAGCCGCATGCCGCTTGGACTGCCGGTACCTATCAGCTGCTTCCGGGGTCCCACAAGCCAAAAAGGCCCAATAGGACTCCTTCTTCAGCCTGACAGCATCCCTCACTGCCGGTGTCCACCACCGGGTTCGAGGGTTGCCACCACGACAGGCACCAACAACCTTGCGGCCACAGCTCCGATAAGCTGCCTCGACAATAGAGGCGCGGAACACGGCCCACTCGGACTCCATGTCCCCCGCCTCCCTTGGAACGTGTTCAAAGCTCTCCCGGAGGTGGGAGTTAAAGCTCCGTCTTACGGGAGACTCTGCCAGACGTTCCCAGCAGACCCTCACAATACGTTTGGGTCTGCCAGGTCTGACCGGCATCCTCCCCCACCATCGGAGCCAACTCACCACCAGGTAGTGGTCAGTTGACAGCTCCGCCCCTCTCCTCACCCGAGTGTCCAAGACATGCGGCCGCAGATCAGATGAGACGACAACAAAGTCGATCATCGAACTGCGACCTAGGGTGTCCTGGTGCCAAGAGCACATATGGACACCCTTATGCTTAAACATGGTGTTCGTTATGGACAATCCATGACGAGCACAGAAGTCCAATAACAGAACACCACTCTGGTTCAGATCAGGGGGGCCGTTCCTCCCAACCACACCCCTCCAGGTCTCACTGTCATTGCCCACGTGAGCGTTGAAGTCCCCCAGTAGAACAAGGGAGTCCCCAGGAGGCGCACTCTCCAATACCCCCTCCAAGGACTCCAAAAAGGGTGGGTAGTCTGAGCTGCCGTTTGGTGCATAGGCACAAACAACAGTCAGAGCCCGTCCCCCCACACGTAGGCGAAGGGAGGCTACCCTCTCGTTCACCGGGGTGAACCCCAACGTACAGGCACCAAGATGGGGGGCAACCAGTATGCCCACTCCTGCTCGGCGCCTCTCACCAGGGGCAACTCCAGAGTGGAAGAGTGTCCAACCCCTCTCAAGGAAACTGGTTCCAGAGCCAGAGCCATGCGTTGAGGTGAGTCCGACTATTTCTAGTCGGAACCTCTCAACCTCACACACTAGCTCAGGCTCCTTCCCCACCAGAGAGGTGACATGTTTTTATCATTACAGTAGAATATCCAATTACTAATTTATTCCAAATACAAATCTGACAGGTAGTTGCTTTAATTTCTTTGAGTATAATGAAAAATCAGTTGTTGTCTATGTATTAAATATCTAAAAGAAAATGTTTAAAACAATACCAAAACCATAAATGAATGACAAAGAATGACAATGAAGACACCTTGACATTGACCTTGATAAATTTTTATACAACACTCCAAAAAGCAAATTAAATTACATTCAAACAAAAATATTTTTGTCTAGTGGAATATTTCATATGGTCTAAATTAAAGGGATGTAATCGGGTAGTTTCTTATCTTGCTCATTCATTTAAACCCTTTTCTCACAAAATTATGCCCTAATTACTAATCTAACCTCATTATATTCATTCATTCATTAATTCAACCTTTATTTATACAGGCTAGCCTCATTGAGCCACGGGGACTCATTTACATGTTTTTGGACTGTGGGAGGAAACCGGAGCACCCGGAGAAAACCCACGCATGCACGGAGAGAACATGCAAACTCCACCCAGAAAGGCCCCCGGACCAGGATTTGAATCTTGGACCTTCTCGCTAAGAGGCAGCAGCTCTACCAGTTGCGCCGCCGTGTTGCCCACGGTGGCGCAACTGGACTACAACACCAGTAAAAGAAACTAACAAGAAATACAAATACAAAGTACGACTGTGGTGATGCATAGTACATTATCACTGATGTCCCATCACAGTTTGGTAAATTTAAGCTGTCACATTTATTTTGTTAAAAATATTTCAGAACAAAGTTGGACAATTGAATGGATACTGTATATTGACCATTGGCATTTGGACTTCATTATATTATAGATTTTTAAGGATAATTATTTCCTTTATTTAGCTAGTAAATAATTTATTCACGAGGGCTTTGATCTATAAATAATTGCACAAGTCCATATCTAACACTGATTGTCAGAGTCAGAGTCAGAGTCAGAGAGAATTTATTGTCATTTGCACCGCATGTAGTACATGTGTTGAAAACGAGATTATGTACACAGGGTCCCAGTTACATCCAACAACAAATGCAAGAGAAAAACAATAATAACATCTAGGATTAACTAAGAGAGACATCAGCTAGTAATACACTAAGCCCTAATGTAGTAGAAAAACATCATTATAAACAGCAGCACGAACATGAGCAGATGGTCACAGATGAACGCAGATAGTCACAGATGAACGCAGCAACAAGAAACAGATCAGTATCAACATGATGTGACATTTTGCAGTGTTTATTCTTATTATTTATTTATTCATGAGTCTGACAGCCTCAGGGTAGAAGCTGTTCCTCAGTCTAGTGGTTCTACATTTGATGCTCCTCAACCTCCGTCCCGAGGGGAGTGGTGCAAAGAGTGAGTGTGCTGGGTGAGTGAGGTCTTTCATGATGCAGGTGGCTCTTTTTCTGCATCTGGAGGTGTAGATGTCTGTGATGGTGGGGAGACTGACTCCCACAGACTTCTGTGCAGCCTTCACCACTCTTTGTAGAGCTTTCCTCTCTGCAACTGTGCAGCCTCCATGCCACACGTTGATGCTGGAGCACAGGACGCTCTCCACTGCACACCTGTAGAACGAGGTGAGGACTGAGCTTCTCAGACCGGCTCGTCTCAGCCGTCTGAGGAAGTAGAGTCTCTGATGACCTTTCTTGATCAGGCTGGTGGTGTTATTGCTCCAGCTGAGGTTATCATTCAAGTGTACACCCAGGTACTTGTAACTGGAGACCACCTCCACCGCAGATCCACCTATATACAGTGGGGTGTGGGTGTGTTTGTTCCTTCTGAAGTCCACAATCATCTCCTTCGTCTTCTTCACATTCATGTGAAGGTTGTTCTCTTTGCACCAGCTCTCCAGATGTTCCACCTCCTGTCTGTAGCTGGATTCATCATTATCTGTGATGCATCCCACCACAGCTGTATCATCTGCAAACTTAACAATATGACAGCCTGGATGTGTGGCTGTACAATCATATGTGAGCAGAGTGAACAGAAGAGGGCTCAGCACACATCCTTGAGGAGAGCCAGTGCTGAGGGTGATGGTGGAAGAGGAGAAGTTGTGGATCTTCACGGACTGTGGTCTTTTTGTTAAGAAGTCTAAGACCCAGTTACAAATAGAGGGGCTTAGTCCAAGTGTGGATAGTTTGTCTATCAGAGTTTGGGGGATGATGATGATGATAAATTTTATTTCAGACAGACATTTCACCACAAAACATAATACTGAATACTTTCATGTTTCCAAGTATAGATACAATCTTAATATCAAATAAACATACCCAATTTTTATATGCTAATATACATGTTTCTTTTCCTTTCCTCTAATGGTGACTGTGAGTCTGAAAAGGAGTATGATGAAGTTTAACTTATATTATCATACCCCTTATCCATTCAATAATTCATAGGATAAATAGTCTTCCTGTTGCCTGTATCCCTTCCAGAAAAAAAAGAAGTAATATTAATTTTAATAATTAAAAAATAAAATAAAAAATAAAAACAGTATTTTCTGGACTAGATGAAAGTATCTACATATACCTACTCACGTAGATATACATACACATCTACCTGCATAAATACATAGATAACATTTCCTTATTTACACATCCACATATATTTACACACATATACACAGATCAGCACCCAATTGTCCAAATCATCCTCAGTTCTATCATTAACATCCAATTTCTCACCCTTGATCATCCTTATACTTTTGAATAATAATCATTTTTAGTCTTTTCTTAAAATACCTCATGCTTGGAATTTGCTTCAACTCTTTGGTTCAGGCTGGTGTTGAAGGCAGATGTGAAGTCCACAAAGAGCAGACGCACGTATGAGTCCTTCTGATCCAGGTGGGTGAGAGCAGTGTGGACCACAGAGGAGATGGCGTCCTCTGTTGATCGGTTCTCACGGTATGCATATTGATGAGGGTCCTCGCTGATGTTGACGGCTGTCTTGATGTGGGACATGACCAGTTTCTCAAAACATTTAGCGACTATCGGGGTGAGAGCCACCGGTCTATAGTCATTCAGACCAGTCACTGTGGAGCTTTTTGGGACTGGGATGATGGTGGCAGTCTTCAGGCAGGTGGGAACTGACTCCAGTGAAAGTGAGGTGGTGAAGATGTCAGCCAGCACCTCACAGAGCTGGTCCGCACATTCCTTCAGAACTTTCCCTGGGATGTTGTCTGGACCCGTAGCTTTATGAGGGTTGATCCTTCTGAGACTACCTCTCACTTCTGCTGCGGTCACTTTGAGGTGCTCCTCGTCTGGTGATGAGTTGAGTCTGGTGCTAGTTGGTCTGTTTGGATCATCAAAACGTGCATAAAACTTATTGAGGGCATCAGGCAGGGATGGGTCCCTGGGGCATTGTTTGCTTTTGCCCTTGTAGTCTGTTAAGCATTTGATGCCCTGCCACATGCTCCGTGGATCATGTGAGGTGAACTGTCCCTCGATCCTCTGTGCATACGCGGCTTTGGCCTTCTTTATGCCATCATCCAGTTCTCTCCTGCACTTTCTCAACTCCTCAGTATCTTTAGACTTGAATGCAGTGTCCCTGGCTGCCAGCAGGGTGCGGACATCCTTATTTAGCCAGGGTTTTTGATTGGGGTAAAATTTAACACACTTTCTTATGGATACATTTTCAGCACATGTACTGATGTAACCCAGGACTGAGGAAGCATAAAGTTCCAGGTCAACTGAACTTCCATTCGTAGCTGCCTCTTTGAAGACAGACCAGTTTGTGTTTTCAAAGCAGTCTCTTAGCATGGGGGAACTATCTTGGCGCCACGATGTGATCACTCTTTGTTCCGGCTTCGAACGTCTGAGTGGGGGTAGCTGTCTAGGGACCAATAGCAGGGAGCGATGGTCGGAAGCCCCGAGCGGTGGGCGTGGCTTCGCCGTGTACGCCCCCTTCACATTCGTGTAGACCTGGTCTAGTGTCTTATTTCCTCGTGTTGCTGTGAAAACGTGCTGATTGAAGGTTGGAAGAATGACACGTAAATCTACGTGATTGAAGTCCCCGGAAACAATGAAAAACCCCTCAGGATATTTACACTGCAGCGAGGTGAGTAAGTCATGAATTTCTCCCTGGGCGTCGTTGGCATTAGCATCGGGTGCTATGTAAACATTGCTTATTATTATCGCTGAATAGTCGCGGGGAAGATAATGTGGCCGACATCTTATTGTTAAAAGCTCCACAGCAGCTGAGCAGATCCTGCTGATAACGGCACAGTTCGTGCACCAGTCTTTGTTAACGTAAATGCAGACGCCTCCGCCTCGCGTTTTCCCCGTAGTCTCGATGCACCGGTCCGTTCTGAAAAATAGCTTATTATCCAACTCATAAACAGAGTCAGGAGTGTCTTCATTGATCCATGTTTCCGTGAGACAAAGCACCGAACATCTCCTCATCTCCTCCGACGTTGTTACTCTCAGACGAAGCAAATCCATCTTGTTGTCGAGCGAGCGCACGTTGGACAGGAAAAGAGCCGGCATCGGGGGTCTCCCGGTTTTAGCGTCTGCCCGCAGTCTCGTCATAATTCCTGCTCGACAGCCACGCTTTTTCCCTCGAGAGCACCGCTTTCTTTTCTTTCCTCCGCGCATCTGCTTCCAGAAAGATGATCTAAGCAGATCCAATCTTCCGAGCTCTGATTTGAGTTCGTTGCTGATTTCAGCTGTGCCTTGTGGTAAATCCGCTCCAATTCTCAACAGCTCAGTTCGGCTATAATTCACCCGCAAAAAACGCGCAGAGTCAGGTACAAAAACACTATTAAAACTACTAAAAACTGGGAATGTTCTGGGAGCCC
>JBBPBX010069211.1:0-18922 GCA_038048925.1 Garcialebias charrua
ACCCGCCAGGGCCGCCACGACCCCTGCGAACCGCAGTCAGCCCGCCGTCCAAGAGGACACAAAATCCCACATGGACGACACGGCCAAGAGCGCCCGCCCAACCGTCGACAGAGCCAGGAAGCATCAAGAACAGGCCCCAACCGGGGCCCGCACACCGGCCAAGTATAGTCCAAGACCATCATCCAGGACATCCACTTAATCCCCACCCCAGAAGAAATACTATACCCACCCTTCATATTAACAACTTTCAAAACACATAACACATTAGACACCCAAGCTGGGTTTGCCCGCTCCCTCCCATTGGCCACCAGTCACGCCCCCAGACACCCACCCCCCAGCATATGAACCCCAACCCACCAGCGAGCCGAGAGCCCCCGGCCAGAGCTGGGCACCAGAGCGCCAGCCAGCCCATAGCCCGGCGACCCGCCGGCTAGAGCCCAAGACCCCCGACCCCCACCAGGCCCAAGCCCGGGGACGACGCGCCCCCAGAGTCCCAAGCCCCCGGCACCCACCCCGAAACCACCCCAGCACAGCCGGGTCACCGACCGGCGACCCATGACCGCCGCCACCGACCACCCGAGGGCCCGCATGCCGCCCCCAGTAGATGTCCCCCAGAACCCCCCCCGGTCCTCCCCAGGTCGAAGACGAGGTCCTCCCCGCCCAAGCAGCCCTAACCCCCCGGCGCCCCAAACCCCAACCTCCCCCCCCTCCAGTCCCAATGCCCCACAAGGCCACATCCCAGACCCCCCACCCTCACTACGTAACGGAGCCGATCAAAGAATGCCAAATAGGTTGATCCAATGTGTCGGCAGATGCTGTTTCAAGACTAATATGATCTAACAGAAGATTTTTATACTGATTAACGCTAAGATTATTTTTATTTTTCCAATTTACGAGTATGGTTTTCTTTGCGATGCATAAGGCAGTGAAAAGCATATAGGATGTATTTTTTTCTAGTATAACATCTTCAAAGATACCCAATAAGCAAACAGATGGAGAGAGTGGGATATTAATTTTCAAACATTTAGACAAGTCTTCACATACCTGTACCCAGAACCTCTGAACGGGTGGACAGAACCAGAGCGCGTGAATATAATCATCAGGTGTATTACTTATGCACTGTGAGCACTTGTTAGATGGTATAAAGCCCATCTTAAACATTCGCTCCCCTGTATAATGTACTCTATAGAGAACCTTATATTGTATTAATTGTAAATTGGAGATTCTAGTCAATTTAAAAGTATTTGAACATACTTGAGACCAAATTTTTTGTTCAAAGTTGATTGATAAATCTGACTCCCATTTTTCAACAGGTAGTGCTATCGAGTCATCGATTCTAGACAATTTTTTGTATATTTTAGATAATAATTTGGGTGGTTGAAAATTAATAAACTCTAACACACATGTTGGTGTTTCCAACAATGTTTTATTAAGCTTAAATTTCTTTTTTACAATTGACTTAATTTGTTGGTATTGTAGGAAATATTTATTATCAATGTCATATTGTATTATTAATTTATTAAATGGAATAAAGTCTATACCCTCAAATATGTGTTCCAGACATTCAATACCTTTCATTCTCCAACCTGGGAAATTTAACATATTATTTTCTTGTTGAATGTCAGGATTGTTCCAGAGAGGTGTATGTCTACATGGGAGTAGTGAAGACTTTGTCATTTTCAGATACTCCCACCATGCTGTCAGAGATGAGCTAATATTGATGCTCTTAAAGCAGACATGTCTTTTTAAATCTGTACTGATAAATGGTAGATCTGAAATCCTAATATTATTACATAAAGTTTGTTCTATATCTATCCAAGTTTCATCTAGTGCATTCGGTTTTAACCACTTTGATATATATTGTAATCTGTTTGCTAAATAGTAGTAATAAAAGTTTGGAAGTTCTAATCCTCCGGTATCTTTAGATTTTTGTAATGTTTTTAAACTAATACGCGGAGTTTTATTGTTCCAAAGGAATTTAGATATAGAAGAGTCCAGGGACTTAAACCATTCATTTGAAGGTTTATTTGGAATCATTGAGAATAAATAATTTATTCTCGGCAGCACCATCATTTTTACTGAGGCAACTCTTCCCATAAGTGATATGGGTAGAGATCTCCATCTAGTAAGATCGTCTTCAATTTTCTTTAATAGTGGGATATGATTTAATTTTATTAAATCCTCCAATTTAGGAGAGATATTAACACCTAAATATTTAATATTACCTGATTGTAGTCTTTCATTAAGAGAATTATTAAACACACAATTTATCGGAAGCACTGTAGATTTTGTCCAGTTTATAGAATAATCAGAAACTTTTGAAAATGAGTTTATTAACTTGATAACATTGGATATTGAGTTTCCTGAGTTCTCAAGAAAAAGCAAAACATCGTCAGCATAAAGACTCATTTTATGTTCTATGTTTCTACCCTTTATGCCTTTAATATCAACACTTTGCCTTATTGCTGCTGCTAACGGTTCAATAAAAATAGCAAATAATGCTGGTGAAAGTGGACAACCTTGCCTGGTGCCCCTCTGTAAACAGAAGCTTGAAGATAATTGATTATTTGTCCTGACACACGCTGTTGGTGAACTATATAATATTTTTAACCAGTTAATGAAGTAATCCCCAAATCCAAATTTATTTAAGGTAGCAAATAAGAAATTCCAATTTACTCTATCGAATGCTTTTTCAGCATCTAAAGAAAAAATAGCTGTTTCAATATTTTTAAAATACGAATACTCTATTACATTATATAATCTTCGTGTATTTGTGTCTGAGTGTCTTCCTTTTATGAATCCGGTTTGGTCTGGATGTATAATAACAGGAGTTATCTTCTCTAGTCTTTTAGATAAGACTTTACAAATTATTTTAACATCAACATTAATGAGAGAGATTGGACGATAACTCGTAGGTAATACTGGGTCTTTGCCTGGCTTTAATAAGAGACTAATGTTGGCTGAATTCATATGTGTTGGTAGCCTGCCATTTTCTTCTGACTCAAGTAGCACTCTATAAAATATCGGTTCCAGTATATCCCAGAACTTTTTATAGTATTCTACTGGATATCCATCAGGACCTGGCGATTTCTTATTAGGCATGCTTTTAATTGCTTCATGGAGCTCATCTGAAGTTAATGGTGAGTCTAGTTTTGATGATTGACTAATATCTAGTTTTGGGAGTGTTACTTTCTCTAAGAATTCATTAATATCCTCATTAGATGGATTTATTTGTGGAGTGTATAGAGTTTTATAGAAATCTTTAAAAACATTGTTTACTTTTCCCTCATCATGAATTATATTTCCATCTTTATCTTTAATACCATATATATATGTTTTTTCTTTGTTTAATTTAAGTTGATTAGCTAAAAAGCTCCCTGATTTATTACCGTATTCAAAATTATCTAATCTAAGTCTTTGTATCAAGAATTTATTTTTCTTATCAATAATTTCATTTAGTTCTAATTTTACTTTGCGTAGTTTTTGCTGTGTTTCCTCTTCTTGTAGACCTTCTAATAGTTTAATGGATTTCTCTAATTCCTCAATACGTTTATTTTCTTTTTTCTTTTTATTTGTTGAATAGGATATTATTTTACCTCTCATAACTGTTTTCCCAGCCTCCCAAAGTGTACATGCTGATGTTCCTGGCAAATCATTCAACTCTAAATATGATGCCCATTCTATTTTAAAATATTGCAAAAATTCTTCTTCTTGAAGCAGTGATGTATTGAATCTCCAATTTATATTTTTTCTAGTTTCTTTTTTATAATCTAAATATAGAGTAACTGGTGCATGATCGCTGACAGCAATGGTGTGTATCTTAGTGTCTGAAATGTTGGTCAGCAATGAATTGCTTACTATAAAATAATCTATACGAGAATATGAGTGATGCACATGTGAAAAGAAAGAATATTCTTTGCTATCAGGGTGAAAAGAACGCCATGCATCGCAGAGTCCATAATCATTCATATACTGTTTAACTATATTTATAGATTGCCAACTGCGTTGAGTTCCCACTGTATTCAGTCTGTCTATTTTGTCATTGAAACCAAAGTTGAGATCACCTCCCATTACCAGTGAGGAATCCATGTGCTTTGATAGAGTGGAAAAAAAGTCATGAAAAAAAGAAGCGTCGTCTACATTTGGCCCATATATGCTAACTATACAATAATTTTGTCTAAATATTGATAACTTTAATATTATATATCTACCGTGTGGGTCTATAACCTGATCTAATACTGTGAAGTTAACATTTTTATGTATTAAAATTGCTACCCCTCTTTGTCTAGAATTATAACAGGCTGAGAATACATTAGGAAACTCTGAAGATTTTAGCTCATCTACAGTTGAGGCCAATTTATGAATTTCTTGGAGTAATACAACATCTGCCTTTAATCTTTTAATCTGATTAAAAATCCTATATTTTTTATGTTGGCTACCGGCTCCATTAATGTTCCATGTGACAAACCCTAAAGAACCCATACTTGTGCTAATGATAATAAATCTATACCACACCCACTATCACAAATATAAAAGATAACAATAGATCCAGACAAAAACATATTCCTTAATGAATAACTATATATGATTTTTAAATAAAGTAATTGCTGTTTCTTTTGAAAATGAATCAGGGAAGTTTTCATTCATAAAGTAATTGTATGGATATACAAAGACGTGTGTGAACCCTTGTGCTTGTGCGCTGATAATTGTTGAGTTAGAAAAATATAGACAAGAAAACAAAGAGAAATGATATACATGGAAACATAATTCAGATAAGAAAAAACAACAAAAACACCCTCTTACCACATCAAGTGTCATCCCACCTTGTGTATCACCACTATCTGAGTGTGTCCCACCACCGAGCTGTGCTGAAAAAAAATTAAATATATCTGGTAAGTAATATTAACAAATACTATATTTAATAATATTAATCAATATTAGTAACCGATATAGTTCTTACCTTGATCATATGGCTAATAAAGCCAAGGAGTAGTTTCTGGATCTCTAAACAGCTGACCGTTTATATAGAGTTTATCCACGGAGATGTTAGCTCTTATTCCTTCGCTTATATTTTTCTTTCTTATCGGGAATAGTACTTTCCTTCTGCTCAGGATTTCTGCAGGATATTGATCGTTCATACTAAAATGTGTCCCACGTAGTTCCCTACCCCGGCTTTTAACCTGTTCCTTTTGTTTATAATGTTCGAATTTAGCTATTATCGGGCGCGGTCTAGTGTTCCCAGGCCGTTTAGCCCCGAGGCGGTGAACTCGATGAAAAGTAATTGCTTTAATGGTTTCACTCGGCAACTTTAGCTGTTTTTGAAAGAAGTCCCGAACCAAGGCCTCCGGATTTTCCTCCGCCCCCTCCGGAATCCCAGAGAAAATAACATTATCCCGCATACTTCTGGCTTGGATATCTAATACTGACTCTTTAAATTTTTTATTATCCCCGGAAAGTTGCAACATCTGATCTTTAAGCTGTCCAACTGTTACCTTTAGCTCAATGTTTTCATTAGCTAGAGATGCTACCTGTTCCTGGGTGAACTCCAGTGATTGTCTCAACCCCATTACTTCCTTCTGTAGCTCCTCAACTAACGCCAGCCGGGCGTCCAAGCTAGACAACTTTTTATCAATTGACTCCAGAATCGTCACGAAGCCTGAATTATCCACCGAAGGTTCCGAAACGCTATCTGAGCTTCCCTCTCGGTACCGTTTAGCATTCGGCTTCGACTCGCCACCGCTACCGCTCGTGTTAGCCGAACCGCTACCCGCACCGGATGTTACATTAGGGTCGCTCATGACAAACCTTTCAAAATAATCGTCGATAAACAACTCAAGGCTCTCCGACGTTTCCACGTCCAGTTTGTGGAAATAATGGGGGGAGAAAAGATCGGTTATCAAATTTTTAATACCTTTTTAAATGATCTTACATTTAGTTATATAGTTTGTTTAAATAAATATGGACTTACCAAAGCTTTATCATAATACTCACGCACAAGTATAGAGTTTTTCAGCAACAGCTCATTCCCCACGTCCGCACCTCACAGAACCGGAACCGGGGTGTCTATGAGTGCACACCTATTTCCCCAGCTCCCCGGGCGCTTTCTATGGCTGCTCACTGCACCACCTGGTGGTGGTTGGGTTAAATGCAGAGACGAATTTCGTCTTGTATGGGAAACATACACAGATGACAAAAAATGTGACATTTATTTATTTATTAAAGGGCTATCGGATGCAATTTTTAATCAAATTAAGATAAACATTTGTAAATTATTAATTTCAGCAAGTTACGCTGTATTGCCACTAGAGATTTAAAATTATTATTTTTTAACCATATGGGGATTTTCTAATTCCATTTAGTTTGACGATACCACAGCTGTGAGCCTGATTAGTAACAACAAGAGTCAAGAGGTCACCTTGTGAACTGATGTGGGATAAACAAACCTGGTTCTGAATTTAACAAAATCACATCACACACCGCTTCTCATAAACAACACAGAGGTGGAGGTGGTGGAGAGCACCAGGTTCCTGGTAGTGCACATAACCAGTCAGCTGTCTTGGTCAAGAAACCCTGAGTCCCTAGTGAAGAAAGCCCAGCGGAGATCACCCCCCCCATGTCCTCACTACATTTTACAGAGGAACCATGGAGAGCATCATGACCAGCTGCATCTCAGTTTGGGAAAGAAGCTGCCTGGCTGCAGACTAGAAGGATCTGAGGAGGGTGTTGAGAACGTTGGAGAAGATCATTAGGACACCCCTTCCATCCATCCAGGACATTGGTCTCAGACGCTGTCTGACCAGAGGGAAAAAAATCAAGAGACAACTCACACCCACAATATGGACTGTTTACTCTGTTGACCACTGGCAGGAGCCTGAGGACCAGAACCAACATGTTCTGCAACAGTTTCATCCCACGAGCTGCCAGACAGCTGAACTGAGGTCACTAATGAAGTGACCACACTATAACACACACACATTCCTGAACACGTCTATCAAATTCATGTAAATGATGAACTCCTACACTGCTGTGGAGAAATGAAGCAACATTTCATTATTAATAACGCCCTCCCTCCCTAACGCCCACACGGGCCCCGGAGGCCATCTTGGCACCAGCAAACTGTTTTTTTTTGAGTATGTGGGAATCAGTTTTGTTTGGTGGCTCCTCAGCTCAAAGAAGTCCTTTGGATGAAGGTGGAAACGTTTCAGCAAAAAACAAAACCGTCCAGATGACCTGAATGAACATTGTTGGATTTTAAACCTGGATTTCTGAGCATGAACTTTGGTGTTTTGAACCACTTTGGCTATGGCTGCCTCAGAGGAGTTGACGAGGGAGAGGGCGGGCCCAGGAGGACATTTTACCACCAGCAAACTGCCCCCCCCACTATGGAATATGCTGTGATTCAGTTTTGTTTGGTGGCGTCTCAGATTGAAGAAGTCCTTTGGATGAAGGATGAAACATCTCAGCAAAAAAAAAGAAGAAACCGTCCAGATGAGCTGAATGTACATTGTTAGAAATTTCATTCAATTTTGCACGGTGCACTGTACAATTCTGAAGGATAATCAAGTTTTATATTGGGCAGCACGGTGGCACAACTGGTAGAGCTGCTGCCTCTCAGCGAGAAGGTTGCCGGTTCAAATCCCGGTCCGGGGCCTTTCTGGGTGGAGTTTGCATGTTCTCCCCGTGCATGCGTGGGTTTCCTCCGGGTACTCCGGTTTCCTCCCACAGACCAAAAAACATGCTTGTTAGGCTGATTGGTGACTCTAAATTGACCCTAGGTGTGAGTGTGAGAGTGGATGGTTGTTTGGTGTGAGTGAGACAGGTCCCTCTTGTAAATGAGTCCCCGTGACTCAACGAGGCTAGCCTGTATAAATAAAGGTTGAATGAAAAAAAAAAAAAAAAATTATTCTACAAAATAAATAAAAAAGAGATATTCCTCACATCCAAATAATGAATCTAGTTGCTGTCTTTTGGATTGTGTGCTTTTGAACACTGTGGAGGGTGAAGGATTTTGGTGTTCAAAATGATCCAAGCACATAATTCCAGGAGTCTTCACCTTAGTATAAAAGATTTAATTGAACAGAAGTTAAAGTATGCAGATTTACATATGATCAGAATGCATTCTGAGGAGCAAACAAAGCGAACCTTTATGATGTCCACCCGGAAGGTTGTTCAACAAATTATTCTTCGTCTCTGTTATTTATAGATTTTGTCATGTCCCACCCCCTCCGAGGCAGACTGACTTCCAATTGGTTTAGATGTTGAGTGACATCGTGTGTCAGCCATTCATGAGCAGACTGTCACCATGGTAACTTGAAGGCCGTGGACTTGGCTGCACATCCCTTTTGTGATAACGGATAATTTATGAGGTTTGTTTGTACAACATACTATCACGCTTTCACTTTGGCTCTAATGGTCTACCGTGAAAGCGTTCACACACTATTTGGTGTTTAATCCTTACTGTTATTAGTGTGAGAACCTTAATGTCTAATTATTAAGTATAAAGTATATATGTGTTGTGATTTAACTTTTATTTATGTTAATCAATGTGTGGGGCAGTATGACGAGCTGCAGCATGTGTTCTGCTCTGCTCAGAGAACAAAGAAGGACTTTCCTCCTGAGCAGTGTGAGAACAGTCAGTATCTTACCTGTGTCTGCTTCCCTTAAAATGTTTGATTAGCTTGTATTTATATCAATTGTGAACTTGTAAGCTTATCATTAGCAATAATAATAATAATAATAATAATACTTTATTTATAGAGCCCTTTAAAACAACCACAGCTGCAACAAAGTGCTGTACATAAAATCAAGAACATTTAAACACATAAAAATAAAACAGTTGTTAAAACATTAAGATCAATAAAAACAATAAAAACAGTAATAAATAAATAACAGCAATAAATAAATAAATAAATAATAATAATAATAATATTAATAATAATTAATAATAATAATAAATAATGTATAATAATTCATAGTCTTCCTGTTACCAGTATCCCTTCCAGAAAAAAAGAAGTTTTATTAAAAATAAATAAATAACTAACAGTATTTTCTGGACTAGATGAAAGTACATGTATACTCACATATATATACAGTACATACACATCTACCTGCATAAATACATAGATAACATTTCCTTATTTACACATCCACATACAGTATATTTACACACATATACACAGACAGATCAGCACCCAATTGTCCAAATCATCCTCAGTTCTATCATTACCATCCAATGGGAATCTATCCATTAATTGTTGAATAAAAAAATAAATTCAGTATTTCTCTCTTATGTTTTTCTATTGTTTATTGTTTAAGGAAATTCTACCATTGCTGTTCATCATTCTTTAGTTCTGTAGCAGGTCGCTCTTGTAAATGAGTCCACGAGGCTCAATGAGATTTACCTGACTAAATAAAAGTTGAATGAAAGAATGAATGAATTGTGAGATTATATGTAAAACATAAAGTAATTAGTAGACACTCTAAAATGAATACATGCCTGTAAATAGAATCAGTGACGACATGCACACACATTGTATAAAATGCATCATCAGTGACATTTCAAAGCTTGTATAAAAGGATGTAAAATCCAACAAGCCAGGTACGGAGCGCCCTCTGACTGTCGGCTAAACCTTTAATAAGGAGCGACAGTCGTCTTGAACCAGTTTGCAGACACAGAGACAGAACACTTGCCCTTTATAAGAAGAACACAGGAGAAAATTGAAGTGACACAGAGTTTAATGGCAAAATGGCTCTGCGTGCTGCAGGCTGACAGTTCATTGGCTTACTGTCCCCCTTGAACTGTAGAGTCAGGGCTGCAGAGCAGTCTGGCAGTGATTTAAACCCCTCAGCGTGGCAGCTTAGGACACAAATTTGTATTTTAGATCCAGAGGAGCATTTATTCTTGTAGAGGAAAACACATTAGGACACAGAAAGTTCATTCTCAATAGGACATTAGGACACACTTTCTGTGGAGAACAGAGCTCTTGTCTGGTGATGAAACTCTATAACCCCCTCTTAGCATCTCGTGTAGGAGAGGTTTATCCACAGATTATTTTGGCTGCTGTCTGCAGCTGTTTAGGGTGGACAGAAGAGGGGGGAAATGGTGGGACAATGGAAAGACGGGGATGGGGGTTGGGAGATAAATGGGGTTTTGCGACCAGAAAAATGCAACTTGGAGCATGAAATCAGAGCCACGGGAGATGTTCTGCTGACTCTGAGGTTTGTTGATGTAATGAATATCTTGATTGTGGGGGCTTTCCTGCCTGGAAATCAGTTACAGCTCAACATACCGTAGACTCTTTGACTCTACAAAAAAAATAAAAAATTATTAGCTTTTTGTTTCTGTTTGCTTGGAAGACTGTGATGAAATTTATTGTTTATGCAAAATGAATCAATAACAGTTTTATTGTGTTTTGAGTGCTTTCAGTGCTAAATCATTTGGAGGAATAATTGTTGCTGACCCATCCAAACTTGGAGTTTACCATTAGCATTAAGCATTTGGCAAAATGTGAACAAAATCACCTGAAAACTGTCACTGAATGTGATCAATTTAAGAGTGTCTGTCCCTCAAAGAGAAAAGGCTGCACACAAAAGATTCAAGGTTTTATCCCTTTTAATTTTGATGATAAAATGTAAAGCTTTTTGTACTCAGTAATTCAGTTTTTATCATTCACTAAAACAAGCTTTTGAAAATGTCTTATACAATTTAGTTCTGTTTATCATTTGCATAAGTTTAAAATATCAAGTTTTATCCTCAATAATCCAGTAAAAAAAAAAAAAATCCAACAATGTTCAGTCAGGTCATCTGGACAGTTTCTTTCTTTATGTTTTTATTTTTATTGAGAGCTGTTTTGCCCTCCATTCGGAGGGCTTCATCAGTCGGAGGAGTCACAAACAAGCTGTTTTCTGCTCTAAGTAATGATAGAACATTGTTGGATTTTTTTTTTTACCTGGATGATTGAGCATGAACTTTGATGTCTTGAACCACTTTGGCTGTGGCTGGAGGAGTCGACAGGGGAGAGGATGACCCCCCAGAAACCACCTTATCACCAGCAAACTGTTTGGTCCACTAAAGGAGCGTACTGCTTAGTGGGGAAATCAGTTTGTTTGTGACTCCTCAGACTGATGAAGCCATTCGGATGGAGGGCGAAACATCTCTCTCTCAAAAAAATAAAAAAATAAAAAAGAAACCGTCCATATGACCTGAATGAACTTTGTTGGATCAAATTGTTTTGATGAAATTTTGTTATAGTCAAAATGCAACATCAATGCAGATCAAATAACCCAAATGATCATCAAATAATTAAATTTGATCACTTCTATGTGTTCAGGGGATAATTAGAGTAGTGTTAAAAACATTGCTTAATGCTTTGAACAAAAAAAAAACACTAGCTTTTTTTTGTTCAAGAACAATTGAGTGGGAAATTAAGTTAATATAAAACATGTTTTTCTTTTCTTGTGTGTTCGAAAGGACAAGCTGTTTTTGGACAACTGCCTCTTCATCACCACGCTGCCTCCTCAGCATCGTTCCTCCTAACGAACACACAGTCACTAGAATAATTATCTGCTTGTTCCTCATGAGGTTTGTGGTTTTGTACTGCACACCCACTGAACAGTGAGAGGCTTATTGGAGCATGATTACACACCAAAACACCCACAGCTAAATATCACCCAGATGAACAGCCTTTTACACATTACAATAGCTACATGAACACAGTGATCATCCTTTCAAAGAGAGCGTTGGAACTGAATAATGGAACTGAGCCTTTCTAAAACCAAGCTTTTTACACAATGTTACAGTTTCTTCTAGTTCAATTCACTGTTCACTCATGGAAAATTACACAAAGATACTATGTTTTATCAAACGTGTTAAAAAAAAAACTTCTTGAAAGTGTGTCATTGATGCGGTTGCTTCTTAGATACAGTACATTAATGATCAGGAGCAAACAAACCAATGCAGCAACCTCTAACAAATACAAGATTTCAACTGCTCTTGCAGGTCTGACGTTTTAGCCCTGACTGTCTGACATGCAAAAATGTGAATGAATTTGTTTGTTTGGATAAATAGTCTTCATGCACCGTTGTTTAGTGAACATTTTGTTTTTGACTTATTGAAAAAATAAAAAATGCCCCCGACCTGGTAAGGTCTATTCAGGGGTTCTGGAGAGGAGGGTCCGTCGGATAGTCGAACCTCGGATTCAGGAGGAACAGTGTGGTTTTCGTCCTGGTCGTGGAACACTGGACCAGCTCTACACCCTCAGCAGGGTCCTGGAGGGTGCGTGGGAGTTTGCCCAACCAGTTTACATGTGCTTTGTGGACTTGGAGAAGGCATTCGACCGCGTCCCTCGGGGGGTTCTGTGGGGGGTACTCCGGGAGTATGGGGTACCAGGCCCATTGATATGGGCTGTTAGGTCCCTGTACGACCGGTGTCAGAGCTTGGTCCGCATTGCCGGCAGTAAGTCAGGCTCGTTTCCAGTGAGAGTTGGACTCCGCCAAGGTTGCCCTTTGTCACCGATTCTGTTCATAACTTTTATGGACAGAATTTCTAGGCGCAGCCAAGGTGTTGAGAGGATCCGTTTTGGTGACCTTAGAATCGCTTCTCTGTTTTTTGCAGATGATGTGGTCCTACTGGCTTCATCAGTTCGTGATTTACAACTTTCACTGGAGCGGTTTGCAGCCGAGTGTGATGCGGCCGGGATGAGGATCAGTTCCTCCAAATCCGAGGCCATGGTCTTGAGCCGGAAAAGGGTAGCATGCCCTCTCCGGGTCGGGGAGGAGGTCCTGCCCCAAGTGGAGGAGTTTAAGTATCTCGGGATCTTGTTCACGAATGAGGGAAAACTGGAGCGTGAGATCGATAGGCGGATAGGTGCAGCGTCCGCAGTGAAGCGGGCGCTGTACCGGTCTGTCGTGGTGAAGAGAGAGCTGAGTCAAAAGGCAAAGCTCTCAATTTACCGATCGATCTACGTTCCCACCCTCATCTATGGTCATGAGCTTTGGGTTATGACCGAAAGAACAAGATCTCGGATACAAGCGGCTGAAATGAGTTTTCTCCGCAGGGTGGCTGGACTCTCCCTTAGAGATAGGGTGAGAAGCTCAGTCATCCGGGAGGGACTCGGAGTAGAGCCGCTGCTTCTCCACATCGAGAGGAGCCAGTTGAGGTGGCTCGGGCATCTGGTTAGGATGCCTCCTGGACGCCTCCCTGGTGAGGTGTTCCGGGCATGTCCCACCGGGAGGAGACCCAGAGGAAGACCCAGGACACGCTGGAGGGACTATGTTTCTCGGCTGGCCTGGGAACGCCTTGGGATTCCCCCGGAGGAGCTGCTCCAAGTGGCTGGGGAGAGGGAAGTCTGGGCCTCCCTACTTAGGCTGCTACCCCCGCGACCCGACCCCGGATAAGCGGAAGAAGATGGATGGATGGATGGATAAAAAAAAAACATTTCCAAGAAATGTTGCAAATACTATATATCAAACTAAAAAGGTTCTCAGAATCTCAAGGTTCAAGGCTCTTCATTATCATTCGCATCCCATGTGGTACATGAGGCAGAACAAAATAGTGAACTCAAGGTCCCCCAAAATAGCAAAAATATAAAGTATCAAGAAAATAAACAGTGTACATACAAAGATCTAAGATACTGTATACACTAAACAATAATAATATAATATATTACGGTGTACATGAGTCTGTTGTGAGCAGATGGGTAAAAAATCAGCAGATTTGGGGAGTGGTGGCGCAGAGGGTAGTGAAGATGCCTGTGATCGGAAGGTCACTGGTTCAACTCCCTGGACCGACAACATCAAAATGTGGGTGGGAAAGGTGAAACATCCACACCTGTCTCCACCCTAATTTGACCCACTCTGGGCCCTTAACCCCCACCATCTGCTCCCACGGATGCCCTATAGCAGATCTCTGCTCCACACAGGGGGCTGTGGTAGCTCTATTCTATTCTATTCTATTCTATTCTATTCTATTCTATTCCAGAATAATTCAAATAAACATCAGGCGGCTGAAAGATTATTAGGTAGAACAGAATTACAAATTTCTGTCATAAATCAGAGTAATTTCAAAACTTCACCCTAAAGCATAAATAACCAGCCTTAGAGGCAGTTTCCTCCCTTTTTATCCTCCCTGCGAGTAANCTCAAGGTTCAAGGCTCTTCATTATCATTTGCATCCCATATGTGGTACATGAGGCAGAACAAAATTGTGAACTCAAGGTCCCAGTTACACCCCAAAATAGCAAAAATATAAAGTATCAAGAAAATAAACAGTGTACATACAAAGATCTAAGATACTGTATACACGAAACAATAATAATATAATATATTACGGTGTACATGAGTCTGTAGTGAGCAGATGGGTAAAAAATCAGCAGATTTGGGGAGTGGTGGCGCAGAGGGTAGTGAAGATGCCTGTGATCGGAAGGTCGCTGGTTCAACTCCCTGGACCGACAACATCAAAATGTGGGTGGGAAAGGTGAAACATCCACACCTGTCTCCACCCTAATTTGACCCACTCTGGGCCCTTAACCCCCACCATCTGCTCCCACGGATGCCCTATAGCAGATCTCTGCTCCACACAGGGGGCTGTGGTAGCATTCTATTCTATTCTATTCTATTCTATTCTATTCCAGAATAATTCAAATAAACATCAGGCGGCTGAAAGATTATTAGGTAGAACAGAATTACAAATTTCTGTCATAAATCAGAGTAATTTCAAAACTTCACCCTAAAGCATAAATAACCAGCCTTAGAGGCAGTTTCCTCCCTTTTTATCCTCCCTGCGAGTAAACAACAACCCAATTAAAGTTTACTGCTATCATGCTTTGATCCTCACTGTTTTATGCATCTTGCTGCATTTAAATTACACTTTGATTATGTTTTATCCCTTGTAATAAACTAGACTACATGTTGCCTTAAACTAATGACTACTCCGTTCTGTCTCCAGAGAACTTGTTGCTGCAGCATGAGATTGTATAACACTGATGCTGCTGTTCTGTAAACCTGCTCTGTGGTTCTCACTTAAGCCTTCAAGAGCTCAGCGTGCATGTCACATCGCACTGAAGCACAGCAAATCTGCTTCTGTGAAGCAAACCAAGACCCCCGTCTCTGAGTGTAACAGCTCACTCAAGGGGGTTCCTGCTGTGTGTCTCTGTGAGAAACACAACGGTGAGCCACAAAGCGTATCAGCTTTGAGAGCTTGTGTCCTTTGTACAAGTCTTTCATTGGCTGCAGCGTACAGTCGTGCATATTGATGGATTCTAGATAAATAGGTGTGTGTGGGGAATTTCAGGGGGACGGGGAGAGGCTCAGGTAGCTCGCATCTCATCCTGTCACTGAAAAGTCTGCAGAGGCTGATTTGAGCCCGTAGGGTCTCCTGTCAGTGTGTCTGCACCTATCATATCTTCATCGTTATAATGGTGAGGTAGTGGCCCCGTGCAGGCTGCAGCTAATTTAATGTATTCACTTATTCCTGCTGACAGATCACACACACATATACATGGAGGCCTGCACTCGTGTGTGTGTGTGTGTTTTTTTTGCTCTGACCATTTTAAACAGCCTCACACTGGTGTTTAACTGTGATTTTTACTTTTGTGCAAAGCTGAAATCGATGAACGGAGGTTTATTTTTGAACTCCGTGTCATAAGAACATGGAGCTCATGACGACAGCCCCTAATGATCTATCTCTGAAATTTTTTACAGCTATTACTGTCAAAGGCTCTGCTGAAAGTTGAGTAAGTGGAACTGTGCAGTGTTGCCATGTAAAAACATGCTTATCATCGTTTGATTGTAATCCATTTGTCCACCTTTGTATCAAATGCGCTGTCACCCATTAACCCTTTCATTATGAGCATGTTGCAGACGACACATTTTTCGGTGGTAATTTTTTCTTAGTTGGTAAAGGGTTAACCATAATATCTGATCTGATGATCTGATGCTGGTCCAAGTCATGAGTGACACCATCTGTTTGCTTTACTGTATCGCGGATATAATCTGTGTGTGACACAAAAACGTTGGTTACGTATTGTAACCCCAGATTCTATGAGTGTGAGCGTAGCCCTTTAAAACTGGGGCCTCACTGGTTCTCAATGGCAGAAGAAAAGAATTGCCTTTGGGAGCAGATTGCCGGTCCAGGGGCGTATTTATACGGACCGGGCGGGGTCCCACAACAGGTGGGCGTAGACTAAAAGTCTTCAGTGTTATGGCGGGAAGCGAGGGATAAACCCAATTAGCGTAGCTTTTAAAGGGCGGAGCTTACACGAAATAGAACAGGCTTGAACATGGACACGCCTGACCACAGAAACACATGCTCACCATACTGTTATCCATCAGACTATCAGTTTGTCTGGGACTTATTTACATTGAGTGTGCACCTGCATTTCAGAACTGTATGTCAATATATCTGGAAAACTCCTGGTTTAAACTCATCCTGAACCCGATTCATTTAGGTCATCTGGACAGTTTATTTTTTTGTTGAGACATTTCATCCTTCATCCAAAGGACTTCTTCAGTCCCACAAGCAGCACACTCACATTATGGACCAACCGGTTTGCTGGTGATAAGATGGTTTCTGGGGCCCGCCCTCTCCCCATCGATTACTCTGAGGCAGCCATAGCTAAAGTGATTCAAAACAACAACGTTCATGCTGTATAATCCAGGTAATGACCTGACTGAACTTTATTGGATTTTTAACCTGGATTATTGAGCATGAACTTTGATGTTTTGAACCACTTTGGCTGTGGCTGCCTGGGAGGAGTTGAGAGGGTGGACTCCAAAACCATCTTATTACCAGCAAACTGGTTGGTCAACAATGTGAGTGCACTGCTGACTGATGAAGTCCTTTGGATGAGGGACAAAACATCTCAACAAAAAAGAAACCATCCAGATGACCTGACTGAACTTTATTGGATTTTTTACCTGGATTATTGAGCATGAACTTTGATCAAGCTGGACCATTTTACAGTATTCAGTTCATAGTAACTTTATGTTTGATTTCATTATTTGTCACAAGTACTTTTAAGATAAATTTAGAGACATTTTAGTAAAATTTGGAAAAAATTCAGAGTAGTTTGTGATTAAATAAATTTTAATTCTTGTGAGCAAATTCACCTGAACATGTTTTCTGCTGATTTGCAATCAAGCCGAACCAAAAGGTGAACCATAGCTAAGGCGCCTATAAAAGATGACTTCATTTCTATTTTTGGACGATTTGCTGTTTAGTCTTTGTTGGCCCAGATAAACAGATGAACGCTTCTTTGCCTTTGAGTGGGTGCACGAGTGTCTGGCGAAGATGGTTAAAACTGTGTCATCTGGTAAAACCCTCAGAGCACAGAGAAACGCCGCTGGGAGCATCATCACCACTAACAGACTGTAAATTATTGCTTGAAAGAGCGTGATTCACCATTCCTTAAAAAAAAAAAGTCTTTGCAGAAATGACCATAATCAGTTTAGTTTCTGGCTTGTCAAACTGAGTGAAGATGAAAGAGGTTTGGATAAAAAACAACGACCCCTCGTCGTGTTCTCTGAGCCTCTGGGCTTTGAGTTTATGGCCCGAGTTCCTGCTCCGTAAATAAACCCGAACAGCCTTTTATGTTCAGCTTGTTTAATGAATATGAAACTTGCATGCATGCAAGGGAGTTTGAGACTTTTTCTGGGTCTAATGAATGTTTTAGCTGACTTGCACGCTTGTTCTGTGTCTGAGTGTAATTTTAGAAAATGCTATGTGTCTATTTAGGGGTTTCTTTCTGAATAATTGGTGTGATTTTGCAGAAAGATGTTATAAACTATTTATCTATTTGACTCTTTAGGATGCATTTGTTTTTCATCAGTTATTAATATCAAATATCATTTGAACAAATAATTATTTTGGGGCTAAACTGGCCAAAATTACATATTTATATAGCACTTTGGTGTGGACTTGTTCCTGTTTAAAGTGCTTTATAAATAAAATGGTATGGTATGGTATAAAATGGGAGCACCTTGGTTAGGAAACGATGTGCGTTTGAGTGTGTACCGTTTATTTTACAGTGTTACAGCTGCAGCTGTGAGGGCGACGACAGGGTCCATTTAAATCAGACAGCCAGACTGAAGGAGCTGTAAAGGGGGATGGGAGCTGCTGCAGCATTTTTATTTGTTCTATTATTTTTATGCAATCACATGTCCTGTCTTCAAATTCTGCAGCAGTCACATCCTCTGCTGTTCGTGGAGACCTGATGAGAAACTGAAAACTCTCCGTCTGCTACCACACCTGATCCTAAATTCATGGTTAGTATCAGATGATTCTCCTAATGTTAATTAGAGAAACGGAGTAGTGAGGCAGTTTCACAAACACAGACCTGATAAATCATCACAGGAGCGCACAAGAGGCACTTCTTGATGGACAAAAGAACACCGTGGTAAATAATCTAAAAATGGAAACAAGAACGAGACACTATCTGTTCGCGCTTTTATATTTCACACCAGTTTTTAAAAAAATGAGCAGATGCCTTTTGAAAAATTTGTAAACAATACAAAGAAAAATGAACATAAAAAAAAACAAACAACCACCTGAAACGAGAGAAGAGGATGAAGCAGGATGTTTTCTCAGCATGCACAGATGTTTAGTTCACTTTCATAACCATTCTTGGCCTCTCATTAGGTGAACAGTTGTAAAAATAAAAAGTTCAAAGATTTATGGGGCAATGTTTTTGCTCATGCAGTCTCTCCAGAAGGTTTATCCAACAATTCAAGGGTCCAGTGCGTGTTTTTTTCTGCAGTTAGAGGGTGTCGTTTTTAACACTCTGGTGTAGTATTTAGTCCATTTTAGCTAACAGGAGCTTGACAGATGAGGGGACCAGTGCTTTAATTTTTTTTTCAAAAGGAAATGAATACCTAGTAACACAGGATGAAGTAAACCACCCCCCCCCCCCACACACACACATATATAT
>JBBPBX010069212.1:8612-18921 GCA_038048925.1 Garcialebias charrua
AATGAATAAACAAAACAAAACAAAACAAAACAATACAAGACAATCCTATTTTTACTGTTTTCATTTTAATATTGTTCTTATACATTTTTTATACTTTACTGCTGTTAATATCAGAATTGTTACTACTGTATTGATGTGTGATACTGTTCTGTAAATTTTTGAGCCTCTTTTATGTTGTGTGTGTGTGTGAAGCACCTTGATAACAGTTTATCTGTTCTAACTGTGCTATATAAATAAATTTGACTTGACTTGACTTAAAATTGTTTTAATAAAAAGTTATTTACATTTATAAAATTGTCGGGCGAAGCACCTCCCCAGGAATATGTGTGTGGTGTGTGTCATTTTGTGTGTCGGATGCACTTATTGAAACCGTGTGTGTCGCTCGCTGACACACACCGCGCCAAAACTCCAACGCCCCTCCTCTCGTGATGTGGAGACCCTGTAGTGGGCGTGGGCTCAGGGCGGGGCCTCAGGTGACCGAGCCTTTAAAAGTTAAAGCCCCATGAGCTTACACGTGCAGAGTTATGGCGTCTTGTGTTGATTGCATGTGTTAGGTGAGCGGAGGTTATTTTTGGAGAGCGATTTAAGTAAGATTTTGCAGCAGTAGGTGGACAGAGTGTCAGAGTGTATTGACTTCATTCAGGTAAGAATAAAAAAAAAATTGTTGCTTTTGATGACATCATCTCAAGGAAATGTTAACCTAATCCAGTAGCGTTTACGTCTAACGTGACTTTAACCGCAGCGTCACAAACTGTGAAGACTGTAGAAAACTTTATCAACATTTACATAAATTAGGAAGTATCTGTGCATGAGTTTTGAGTGCGCGAAGAAAGACGCAGCTCAAACTAGCTGCGGCTAGCGTTAGCATGTAACGTAACTTCACTTCAGAAGCGTGACAACCTTTCAACGCTGTTGAAAACTTTTATAGACATTTATATAAATCAGCGATACTATATACAGGTAGTCCCCGACTTACGAGCGCTCTGACTTACGAGGTCCCGGACTTACGAGCATGCATCTCATAAAAAAAAAAATAATAATAATTTTTTTTTTTTTTTTTTATAAATGAATACATGTACAGTACTGGACAGTCACCAAGCACTTAGTCTATCCTAACACAGTTTTTAAAGATGAAGGAATAAGTTGAATTGTCTCCCTTTCACATAAAGGGAGCAAGCTCCCTATGGAGCCTGCAAGGAGGAGGGAGACAATTCAACTGATTCCTTCATCTTTAACCCTTGGATGCATGAACGACCAATACAGGGAACCCTCGAGTTACGTCAGGGATCGGGACCTACGAGTGTGACTTAGGTCGATTCTGTCGTATCTCGCAGACCAAAAACACGTGCCTGTCGTAGGTCCGCATTTCTGCCGCAGGTCGCGGCTATACCGCTAACGGAGCGCCGCACACACATTTAACGGCATGAGAATGAACAAGCGGACATCCTGTGCCATAAACATGCATAGAACTTTATTTACAAACACTTAGATAACAAATTATACCACACATTCATCCATAAACACACAAAACCAGTACCTGTACAGCATGTACAGTACAGGTACAGTACTGAAATGTTTTTTTCAGCACAGACAAAGCATACAAAATACAAATCTCTTCCTGAACAGTTCTCAGCCATAATCTGCAAATGAGTTCAACCATGAAACATGAACACTTCTCTTTGAGCAGCAGCTGTCAACATCAAAATGCAGCATATGATAAGGAACTCCCATGCATTCATCCATGCATCCAGCAGCAGCTAGAACATGTCAACCATGAAACATGAACACTTCTCTTTGAGCAGCAGCTGTCAACATCAAAATGCAGCATATGATAAGGAACTCCCATGCATTCATCCATGCATCCAGCAGCAGCTAGAACATGTCAACCATGAAACATGAACACTTCTCTTTGAGCAGCAGCTGTCAACATCAAAATGCAGCATATGATAAGGAACTCCCATGCATTCATCCATGCATCCAGCAGCAGCTAGAACATGTCAACCATGAAACGTGAACACTTCTCTTTGAGCAGCAGCTGTCAACATCAAAATGCAGCATATGATAAGGAACTCCCATGCATTCATCCATGCATCCAGCAGCAGCAAAAACATGTCAACCATGAAACATGAACACTTCTCTGAGCAGCAGCTGTTAACATGTTGCAACCATCATGTTTTTGAAACCAGTGCAGTCCATGTGGTGTTGGTGTGCAGTCCATGTGCATGAAAAAGTCCATGAACCCAAAAAAGAAGCTGGAAGCAGCAGAAGAAGGAAACAAGGAAACAAAATGTCCTTACTTTGACTGAAGTGTAGGTAGACACTGATGTTTTTCTCAAGTTCAAACCTGGATCAGATGGAACTGCTTAGCCAGTGCTCAACCATGAATGATGGGGGCATTTAGCGGCAGGTGTGAGCTCAGCGGTGTGGTCCTGATGTGAACAGTTCTGTCCATCAGCAAAGGTGTTTTTTTGTTTGTTTTGGCAGCAGTCATACATGCAGAAGGTGTTGACACAGGTGATGGATGGAGGCAGATGGCAGGACTGATGTCCTGGACGACAGAGGCAGGACAGAGTGGACACACGTCCATCCATGAGGAAAGTCCACGATGTGAGCTGTGAAAACAACAACACAAAAATGAACATGAGCACTTACAGGTGGGCCTGTGAACACCTGAAGATGGCAAACATCTTGTCCTCACCTGATTGGTGTGGTGCAATGATGGAGAGGTGCTAGAGGGAGAGAGGCAGGCAGGCAGGCAGGCAGGCAGGACAGAGTGGACACACGTCCATCCATGAGGAAAGTCCACGATGTGAGCTGTGAAAACAACAACACAAAAATGAACATGAGCACTTACAGGTGGGCCTGTGAACACCTGAAGATGGCAAACATCTTGTCCTCACCTGATTGGTGTGGTGCAATGATGGAGAGGTGCTAGAGGGAGAGAGGGAGGCAGGCAGGCAGGCAGGCAGGCAGGACAGAGTGGACACACGTCCATCGATGAGGAAAGTCCACGATGTGAGCTGTGAAAACAACAACACAAAAATGAACATGAGCACTTACAGGTGGGCCTGTGAACACCTGAAGATGGCAAACATCTTGTCCTCACCTGATTGGTGTGGTGCAATGATGGAGAGGTGCTAGAGGGAGAGAGGCAGGCAGGCAGGACAGAGTGGACACACGTCCATCCATGAGGAAAGTCCACGATGTGAGCTGTGAAAACAACAACACAAAAATGAACATGAGCACTTACAGGTGGGCCTGTGAACACCTGAAGATGGCAAACATCTTGTCCTCACCTGATTGGTGTGGTGCAATGATGGAGAGGTGCTAGAGGGAGAGAGGGAGGCAGGCAGGACAGAGTGGACACACGTCCATCCATGAGGAAAGTCCACGATGTGAGCTGTGAAAACAACAACACAAAAATGAACATGAGCACTTACAGGTGGGCCTGTGAACACCTGAAGATGGCAAACATCTTGTCCTCACCTGATTGGTGTGGTGCAATGATGGAGAGGTGCTAGAGGGAGAGAGGGGCAGGCAGGCAGGACAGAGTGGACACACGTCCATCCATGAGGAAAGTCCACGATGTGAGCTGTGAAAACAACAACACAAAAATGAACATGAGCACTTACAGGTGGGCCTGTGAACACCTGAAGATGGCAAACATCTTGTCCTCACCTGATTGGTGTGGTGCAATGATGGAGAGGTGCTAGAGGGAGAGGGAGGCAGGCAGGCAGGCAGGACAGAGTGGACACACGTCCATCCATGAGGCAAGAGCAACAGGTGGAAGTTAACTTCCATAGCCTGGTCCATGAGGCAGAGCAACAGGTGGAAGTTCACTTCCATAGCCTGGTCCATGAGGCAGAGCAACAGGTGGAAGTTCACTTCCATAGCCTGGTCCATGAGGCAGAGCAACAGGTGGTTCTGTACTGTATAAACCCACACACAGACGTGAACATCTGCAAAGAATGAAAACACAGACAACAACAACTTCTCCTTACCTGTGTGGTGTGGTGCACATGTGTTGATGGACCAAGGGGGCGTGACGCTTTGGAGGCTGTCGAGAGAGCGGTGATGTTTACAGTAGATGTAGCATAAAACAAAAACTACAGGAAAAAACAACGACATGTCTTTGCTGTACCTTTCACACGATGCTGTGCTGTTATGTGAAGGTGGGCAGGTCAGTGATGGGATGGTGGAGCTGGTGGAGAGGAGGTGGAGGAGGAGGAGGAGCAGCAGGCTGTGAACAGAAGTAGATACAAATTGATTAACAGATGAAGTTACTGTGTGTAACGTGACACAACTCTGAAAAATAAAAATAACAATTCATCACCTGGAGGGAGGGAGAGGGGAGGCAGAGAGGGGAGGCGTCTTTTACTGGGGAGAGGCTGAGTTGTCCATGGAGTCATCCTGGCTTGCTGCAGGAGGACTGGCTGGTGTTGGATCTTCTGGTGCACCAGCAGATCCTGGAGGAGCTGCAGAGATGGTGACAAACCTTAACATGCTGCTCTGCACAGCCTCTTGCTTCTTCTCGTCCAGGATCTGCTGATAACACGCAAGCCCGCCCAAGATGACTCTTCGAGCCCTCTCAAACCTCTCCCCATCTTCGTCCTGCTTCTCTAACCGGGCCAAGCCGCTGTGGAAGTCCTTGAAGGCCAATGCCAACTCCTGCCGGCTGAAGGTCTTGGGTGGGTTAGGGTTGGCCTGCACCTCTTCCTCAGCCGGGACGTGCCTGTCGAGGAGAAGGAGGTCTTCCACTGACAGGTCCTCTCCTGTTGATCCCAGAAGCTGTTGGACATCATCCACGTCCATCTCGAGCTCCAGTGACCTGCCCATCCTCACAACGTCCTCAATGACATTGTCAACCTCCCTGGAATCGTGTACCTGTTGAACAAGCTGTGGACACACCTTCTTCCACACGCCGCTCATGTTGTTCTGAGTCACACGATTCCAGGAGTGATCAATGTTCAGCACAGCATCGTGGATGTTGTATGTTCTCCAGAAGTCTTTGAGGCTGACACCTGGAGTCATTCCGGTTGCCTCCAAAGCGTTACGAATGACCCTCTGGAGATAGTACGCCTCACCCCGGAATTACACCACATGCGTTACGGCTCCGCCCCGCTCCGGTCCGACCTCCGCAGCAAATACGCACCCTTTATAATCAATGACAGAATTTACACTGGCTCCGCACGGCGGCGGCGAGCTGCGGAGAGCGGACGGCAGTCCGTCAAAATTAGAAAATTTTCTATTTCTGCCGGATGACGGAGCTGTGCCGGAGTCAACTTTTGAAGATTACGTCGCACCAACAGGAAAAGGAACGAGCACAACTTCCGTATTTACAAAATAAAATCACCACGGGCGGACTAATCCTAGCTCTATACGGATTTATTTGTACAAAAATGCTGTCAAACTATCAATTATGACTATTCTATGACTAAACTATTATATTTATGACTATGACTACACCTAATAACGCAATACAAAAATAAATAAATAAAAAAGTATTTTATTCTGAAATGTAAACATCACTTCCTGTTGCTCAAACCATGTAGCTCATTTACGAGAGAAGATCAAGGCAGCAGTCTCTCTACAGTTGTTCTCCTTCTTTCCACCGAATGAATTGTTTTGTTCTGACTTACTTATTTATCACTTGATTTATCGCGCGATCTCGCACGTGTCTTGGAGCGGCGCATCCAGGCGGACCTGAGCGGAGCGCAGGCAGTGGGAATTGGACTCGTTCAGCTGCGACCTGCGGACCGGAGCGGGGCGGAGCCGCGTGTGGTGTAATTCCGGGGTCAAACGTACTTATCACCCCTTGGTCCATCGGCTGGATCAGCGAGGTGGTGTTAGGAGGCAGGTACACCACCTGCACAGCCGTGTTAATGTCGGTGAGATCAGGGGGGTGTCCTGGAGCGTTGTCCAACACCAGCAGGACTTTAAAGGGAATCTTTTGGGAATGGCAAAAACGCTTGACATCTGGCACAAAATGTTGCTTAAACCATTTTGAAAACACTTCCAGCGTTACCCAGGCCTTCCTATTTGATGCCCAATAGACTGGAAGCCTTTTTTTATCAACATGATTGAAGGCTCTGGGGTTTTCAAATTGGTAAATCAACAAGGGCTTGAGTTTGCAGTCCCCAGAAGCATTCCCCCCAAGCAGCAAGGTCAGGCGCTCCTTGCCAACTTTGTGACCTGCTGCTATTCGCTCATCTCTGCTAATGTAGGTCCTGTTGGGCAAACGCTTCCAGAACAGGCCTGTCTCATCGACATTAAACACTTGCTGGGCAGTGTACCCGCCGTCCCTGATGACCTGAGCCAGTTTGTCAGGGAAGGCCTCAGCTGCTGCGTGGTCAGCACTGCCTGCCTCTCCTGTTTAAATGCACACAAAAACAGTAAAATGAATTTTTTTTAAAAATCGGAAGTCAAGGACTACCTGTACCTGTAACAAAAAAAATAAGAGAAATTAAATGCTCACCCTGTATTTTTAGGTTGTGCAAATTCGCTCTGTCCTTGAAGCGCTGAAACCATCCTTTGGAGGCAGTGAATTCATCAGGTCCAGTGTCCCCCTCTCCCACAGCACCCCTCCCTGACGTGCTGCTTGACGTCCCTTCTCCAGGATCGCTCTGTTGTGACGTGCCTTCGCCTGAGTCGCTCTGTTGTGACGTGCCTTCGCCTGAGTCGCTCTGTCCTGCCCCCTCCTCCCCCGCACCTCCCTCCTCCCCCGCACCTCCCTGACTCCTAGCTTTCAGCGTGCTGTAAATCATGCGGGCCTTCTCCCTGATCACGGCCATGCACACGGGCACGCGCCTTTGAGCATTGTCCTCGATCCAAACCAAGAGCAACCTCTCCATCTCCACCAAAACACCCGTTCTCTGCTTCGTGATAATTGTGGACTTCATGGGTGCGGAACGACGCACTTGGTCCAGAATTCTCTCTCTGTCTGCCTTGATCGTGCCCACCGTCGAACGCGGAAAGCCTAGCTTCGCTGCTACCTCGGTCGCTGACATGCCCCCATCACACATTTTAACAATTTTTAGCTTCGTCTCAAGGGTTATGGTCTGCCTGGGTTTCTTACCCGCACCCTTATCAGCGGACTTCGAAGGCCTCTTGGGTCCCATTTTATTTCTCTCTCACGAAAAAAAATGTCAAAAAAAAAAAAACTCGCTAAACCTATGCTACCTAACCTGTGGCTAATAAAATACCGCTCGCTAAACCTATGCTACCTGTGGCTAATAAAATACCGCTCGCTAAACCTATGCTACCTGTGGCTAATAAAATACCGCTCGCTAAACCTATGCTACCTGTGGCTAATAAAATACCGCTCGCTAAACCTATGCTACCTGTGGCTAATAAAATACCGCTCGCTAAACCTATGCTACCTGTGGCTAATAAAATACCTCTCGCTAAACCTATGCTACCTGTGGCTAATAAAATACCTCTCGCTAAACCTAATGCTAACTGAATGCAATGCTAATGATCGATAAAGTGTACGTACGTTTGCTTTTCTCTCTCTCGCCGAAACTCAACAACGTGGTGAAGATGGCGTCCCTTTAAATAGTACGGCAGTGTCGCCCAACCCCTACCACATGGTCACGCCCACTGTCATGCGCGAACACTCAAGGTGTGTACCCCTCCCCCACCTTGCCGCTTGCCGTAGTGTCGCACTTTTTTTGCCGTATCTCGATTACATACTTCTAATGTATTTCTGTCGTAAGTCCGTTTTTTCGGTCGTATGTCGACGGCATTCTTTCAAAGAGGCCTGTCGTAAGTCTGCGTTGCCGTAGGTCGCAGGTGTCGTACCTCGAGGGTTTCCTGTACCTACACTCTCCCATGAGTGGGGTCAAAAATGACCCAATTAGAGTCAATGGGTTTTTGCAATGAATTTAAATTATGTCTTTAATTTTGGTTAAAGGCAGTTATATTTATCATATTTGGGTCAACAAAAGACTGATTTTACATTTAATATGGTTATTCATAACTTTTTATAACATTTTTTCACACGAAATAACATCAAAAATCTTCAAAAATTATTGCTAGAATGTCCATCTGTCTGAAGGACAAAAAAGAGAATGAACATACAACCAGAACACTGTACACTCACATGTGCCCACACAAACATATTTTCTCTATTCACTGTGTGCAGTTGTCACAAACTATTTGCTTTTGGCTGTGACCATTGCACAATGTAGTACTGCATTTCCTGCACCAATTAGTGGCTTTGCTACTTTTGTTTCTTGGACACATCTGGCACCTCTCTTTCTTCTGTTGGCCCTCTGTGCCTCTCTCCTGTTACAGTACTTGTTTGCTACTTTTGTCACTCCACATCTTCCAGTTGCTTCAGTGATGTTGGTTGGTAGATTCAGGGTACCTTGGGTTGTGTAGAAGACTCCCAAAGAGCACACACATTGGTACATTCCAGTTCTTCTCACTTCCTGCAAGAATGGTCACTCCAATGAAGGCCATGAGCTCCTGTTTGCTTTTTGATTTTTCCACTCTTTTCCTCTGCTTGTTGCGACTCTTATTCCCTCCATGTTTGTTCATGTCAACACCTCTTCTAATATACTATCCATCCATTATCTTTTACCCGCTTCTTCCATTTTTGGGTCACGGAGGTCACCGGTGCCCATGTCCAGCAATCACTGTGCGAGGGGGGGGTACACCCTGGACGGGTCGCAAGTCCATCACAGGGCCACATAGAGACAAACAACCATTCACTCTCTCACTCACACCTAGAGACAATTCAGAGTTACCAATCAGCCTAACATGCATGTTTTTGGTCTGTGGGAGGAAACCAGAGTACCCGGAGGAAACCCACGCATGCACGGAGAGAACATGCAAACTCCACCCAGAAAGGCCCCCGGACCGGGATTTTAACCAGGGACCTGCTCGCTGAGAGGCAGCAGCTCTACCAGTTGTGCCACCGTGCTGCCCTTCTAATATACTATCAGTGATAAACAGCTTTCATGCATCTATTGAGAGATGGTGCTAAACCCAGGTGCAGGCCCTGACCGACTTCTCAGTAAATTGTGGCTTGGTGTTTTAGCCTGAGTGGGAGATAACTCTGCCTAGTAAGAGCCCTTGTGGCTCATTCTGTTGGACACAATATCCATTCCCTCTTTGGAGGTCTCAGAGGACTCCTCCGTGTCTGACTGATCTTGTTCAGCAGAGGCAGGTTGGTTTCCAGACAGCCTGACATGTCCAGGTGGACAATAATCTGTATCCTCTACATTCAAGATGCCAGATCCTGAGTCAGTACCACTGATGGGTTCTTCATCCCATCTGTTCAGGATCATATCTCAAGCAAGGTCTTCGGGTATTGATGTCCTCCAAATAGCCATGATAGTTTAGATGAGAAAACATAAAACACACAAACATGATACATGGCTTCAACAAAGGACTATGACAACAATGGACAACAGCAAAAACAATAGACAATCATAAAAGAGGCAAACGTATTTTTAAAATAATATATATACAATATTATATATATATAATAATATATAATAGGTTATCCAACAGGTTTGCATTTGTTACAAGGAATTATGAATACAGTGAGTTTCTACACAACAAATCCAGTAATATCAGCTGGCTTACTAAGCTAGTGTAATGTTAGCTAGCTTAAGTACTAACATTATTTTGTAGTTAGCTAAGAGTGTCTACTTTGTTGACCAACAGGATATTCTATCAGTAAAGTCATGGAGTTGGTAAATGAAGATAATACATGTTTGCTGCTGTGTCAAACTGACCTCCTAGTGGTGAGACTGCAGGTATCAGATGTGTAAATGAGACAGAAAATGTATCTTGACAGTCACAGTTGGTAAGAATCAAAGGTTCCCAAAGCAAACCCTTGAGATTCTATAGGAAATGCTTGGGGTCATTTTTGACCCCACTCATGAAAAACTGGGGTAGTGACACAAAAACTGCAATTTCTGAAAATGTATAAAAACATTTTAAAAAATTCAAATGGCTTGAAGTCACAAACATGTTTTATGAGGAATACCTGGAATATGGAAGAGTAAAAACTTTTAGTTTCAGAGTTTTTGAAGAATAACAACCCTCGGGGTCATTTTTGACCCCACTTATGCATCCAAGGGTTAAAAACTGTGTTAGGATAGGCTAAGTGCTTGGTGACTGTACAGTACTGTACATGTATTCATTTATAAAAAATATATATTAAAAAAAATGTTTGTTTTTTTTTAATGAGATGCATATTCGTAAGTCCGGGACCTCGTAAGTAAGAGCGCTCGTAACTGAGTGTCAGGCAAGCTCCCACACTCACATTATTTAAGTCTCACTTGAAAACCCACTT
>JBBPBX010069213.1:0-11203 GCA_038048925.1 Garcialebias charrua
CTGTTGATGTTCCACTCAAAATTGAGGGTGTTGAGATTTGTAGAGTGAGTGAGGTGAAGTTTTTGGGTGTTATCATTGATGACAAACTGACATGGAAACAACACATAAATTCTGTAAGAATAAAAATAGCTAAATCGATTGCAGTACTGTACAAAGTCAGAGACCTATTGAATGATAAAGCTCTGTATTTGTTGTATAACACAATCATTGTTCCACACTTAATCTATTGCATTGATGTTTGGGGGAATGCGTGTAAAACAATCACAAAACCTATTTTTGTATTACAGAAAAGAGCTGTAAGAATTATCACTAGAAAGCATTACCGTCATCCATCAAGTACATTATTCTATCACCTAAAGTTATTGAAGTTCCATGATTTGGTAGACTATAATATTTTATCAGTTATGTATAGAGCTCAAAATAATGCATTACCTTTAAATATCCAAATGCACTTTGTTAAAAGACAAAGTTGTTATAATCTTAAGGGGACAGAGTTGTTTGTAAAACCACAATTCAGAACCAGTTTGAAGGGACGTTCTACCTCAATCCAGGGAATTAGATTATGGAATGGCTTGGAGAATGTAGTTAAAAATGCCAAGTCAATGTTTACATTTAAAAATTGATCAAAGCAAATGTGTTAAAACAATATATATGAAATAGCGTAATGTGTATTGTATCAATTAGAAAATTAGAAAGAGTTAAAGGTTCAGTATGCAGTTTCTGTAGAACTGCAGCACTTAGAAATATTTTCAACAGGCAAAGCATTCTGATCCCTCCCCCTCAGAGCCATATGTGGCTCTGCCCCCTTGTGGTCTGTTGAATTTCAAATTCAAGCTCTGTTTTTATTGGCTGGTTACAAACTCTGTTTTTATTGGCTGGAAAATGGCGGGTCACCTTTTCTTTTTAGAAATGCTTATTTACCACCTGGAGAAGCAAGGGGACAATATTTTTTTAATTTTTTTTCAGAGATTACCTGGCTAACATCAGTCTGTCAGGAGGTAGTGACAGAGTGAAGAAATATGTTCATAAAAAAAGCTACATACTGAAGCTTTAAGGCTGAGTTATACTTTCGCTTTGGTCCGCAAGCTGGAGCGCGCGCGAAGCGCGCGCACCGAGCCGTGCGGCTCCGTGCGTTTATAGTTTCGCCGCTTTGTTTATGGTTGACGCACGGCGGCGCATGCCAAAGTGCTGTTCTTTGAGCCCAGTCCACGGCGTCAACGGCAAAAGTCAACTGCAAAAGTCAACGGTGCGGCGCGCGCGGCGCGCGCACTAGGCTTGCGGAGTTTCAAAAATTTGGAGGTGCGCGACACGCGCCAACACGTCGCGCGGGGCCAACGCGCAGGGGGCGGGGACTGCGAAATCGCGTCACTTCTGGCGCGCGCCCCTCGCGCGCGGCGCGACGCGTCAAGTATAAATCAAGCTTAAGTCATTTTGTACTGTTAGTTGAATATTATTATTGTTTAATCTGATTGTTGGAAAAAGTTGGTTGAAGATTATTATTGTTTACATGGCTGATTATTGTTGTTTAATCTGATTGTTGTAAGTAAGGGGCAGATATAATAAGATGTATTCTTCTTTCTGCTACCTTTCATTTTTTTAAACATTTTGTACACTATCATTTAATGAGATTGTCTTGTATTGTTTCTTTTGTAAAAAAAATGAACAAATTTAATAAACATAAACATAAACATAAACAATAATCACTGTGAAATATCACATCATGCTGATGCTGATCCGTTTTCTTGTTGCTGTGTTCATCTGTGACCATCTGCTCATAAAGACTCATGTTCGTGCTGCTGTTTGTAATTATGTTTTTCTATTACTCTAGGGCTTAGTGTATTTCTAGTTAGATGTTTTTCTTAGTTCATATCCTAGATGTTATTACTGTTTTTCTCTTACATTTTGTTGTTGGATGTAACTGGGACCCTGTGTACATAATCTCATTTCATCACATGTACTACATGCGGTGCAAATGACAATAAAGACTTCTGACTGTGACTCTCTGACTCTGACTCTGATACCCTGTATTCATTGGTTAACTGGTCATCACTAACTTCACTTAGACTCTCTCATTGGTACATTTTCATATTTAAATCACTTCTTGGTCTGTTGCCTTCATGCATCTCCTCCTACATGTTACTGCGTGAGTGCATCTACAGTGTGTGATCTTAGGACATTATTACATGCAGTGTCCCCTCAGTGCAGACTGGACTAGGCAAAAGGGCCTTCTCCTACTCCGCTCCTGTTTCCTGGAATATCTTCCAAAAAGATCTGAAGCTCTCGACCTTGACTTCTCTTAGTGGCTTCAAACATCTACGTTCTTGGCAAAAACCAATGCAAACATGTTCTTGTTCTTAGTTTTCTACATTGTTTTACAATCTAACTGTTTTTTTTTAAATACTATTTTCTTTTATTTGTTCTCAATGTGTATGCGTTCTTTGATGATTCCCTACTGTTGTCTACTGTTGTCAACATTCTTTGTTAAAACCAAGTCTCTCTTGTAAGAGTTAAATGGCTCAGTGTCACTAGCCTGTATAAATAAAGGTTGAATTTAATCTCATGATTGTAAATGTACCTGTAATGTGGGAAAAAGAGAGGGAGAGGGAGTGAATGTGTTATACCTGTTATAAGATTGACAGATGTACCAATCTGCCAATCGTCTGTTGTGTACAATCTTACATTAAAAACCCGCAAAAGATTGAGTCCACGAAAGTCAAACCGCAAAGTATTGAGGGACTACTATAGTTGTATCCACCACCAGGTGCAATGGTGAAGCAAGGTGGTGGCCATTGGTGGCCTTGACGTACTATAGTATATTGTTTGCCATCAAACAATACACAGTCATTTGAGGAAACTGTATCCTTAAATGATGGGTGGGTTTACATTTATACTGTATATGTTGGTGGCCATTTCAGATTTTGAAGTGGTAACCCACTTTTTGAAAGGAATCCTTCTTATGCCTAGATTCAAACAAACACCAAAAATGTATGGTCCATTGCTTGTATTTCAAGTTATCCAGTTCACATGGTTTATTTACATATGGCTGCATCCATCTTGGAATTTGATGTGGCAACCTAATTTTTGGAAGGAACCTTTCTTATGCCTAGATGTAGCCACACACTAAAATAGAAAACATACTTCAGCTTTTATTCCCTAAGTTAGCACACTCACAACATGCTTGGATAGAGGGTCTTTTTTCTCCCCAATTTTTGTTCTGTGATGGGGCACAAAAATGCTAGGCTCAATAGCCACTAAACATTTTGATGACAAACAAAAACAACGACAACAAAATATCAAGACACCCCCCACTTCCCCCAGTTATGACACAATCAAGAATTGCAGTTGTACAAAAGCCCTCACTAAAATGACGAGTTTTTAACTTTTCATCACGTGGCGTAGGGGGGCACGTGGCGTAGGGGGGCACGTGGCGTAGGGGGGCACGTGGCGTAGTGGTAATGGCAGTCGTCCCCCGATCGGAAGGTTGGCGGCTCGAATCCCGGTTCCCCACACCATGTGTCGTTGTGTCCTTGGGCAAGACACTTAACCCCGAGTTGCTCCCGGTAGGACTGGAAAGCACCTTGCATGGTAGTCTGCCGCTACCGGTGTATGAATGTGTGTAGCATTCAATGTGTGTAGCACTTTGAGATTTTCACTAATGAAAAGTGCGTTATAAATTGAATTCATTATTATTATTATTATTAACTTTTCATCACATTTTATTTAGCATATATTAAAATGAGCCTAGCAGTTATATTATTATTGACCTTTTATGCTACAATAAAGATAACATTGCCATGCTATGTATAAGCTGTTCATTTATTTGATGTTTTTGTAGGCTTAATAAGCTCAGTCAATCCTTGTATTGCTGATTAAAAATGCCCATAAACTAAATCATCACTTAAAAACTGCACAAGTGACACAGTGTACAGTAATTACTTTTAAGCAGCAGATAACTTTGTTTACTATATCTGACTGTGAACATTTCCCTTTTATCATTCAGCAGGACCTATTCCATAATCTAAATGACAGCAAAAACTAATGTAGATACACCCGGAGAATAAACAGAGGAACACGTCCCCACTGCAACAACTCGAGAAGAAAGATGCTATCGAAGAAATTGCCAAGGTGGTTTGAAGAACTTTGGTGGGACAGTGAGGGAGGGCTAACCCATTATCTTTTAGTTTTGTTTTTTTATAGGGAGGTCTGTTTTTAACTTAATGTTTCTACTCTGATTTATGTTACTGTTCCTGTGATAATCTGTATTGGCAACATCAATTATTTTTGAGGATAAAACTATGTGTACAGGAGAATCTACGTTTTGCCCTGTGCAGTAAACATTGCTTAATGAAACAATGCATTATTGGGTTTTCTAAATCAGTTTTCCCTCTGCAGTTAGTAACCTGAAAAAAAAAAGAGACTAAAGTTTACTATCACAAGGCTGGTTTTGAGTGAATGAATAGCTTTTCTGCTGCAGTTCAGCTATTTGTGTACATGACAAGTGCTAGTTTTGTCTGAAGATTAAGGTTTCTGAATCCAGGTCTCAGAGGAGGTTTTTGGAAAACCCTGGCAGATGTGTGAAATTGCTGTGCGCTCTACCTGTGATTGCAGTCACTAGTTTTTCTGCATTTTTACAAGCAGCAAGATAACAGTACAGAACAACAGATACAATTTTGTTTGTTTTAGTCACCCTTTTCAATGTGTAGGAGCAGCCCAACCACATCCTTGATCCAAATGAAAGGTCCTGTACAGTATTCACAATTTTGAATGTAACTCATTGGCGCTTGGTATCAATGTTGCCAAATATCCAATACTAACCTTTGTTAGTTCCTGTCTGTTTCTGTGCACATATTCACCAGTAACAACACACACCTCATCTTACAACCTCCCCCCTGTTCAGGAAAATGCACCTCACTCAGCACATATGACAATTTGAGTTGAAATACAGTAATTGCAAATCAACTACAGTATAGTGTAACCCAGCACTTTGATATTTTTGTTAATGAAAAGTGCTTTACAAATTAAATTCATTATTATTATTATTATTTGTATTATTATTATTTGTATTATTATTATTATTATTATTTGTATTTGTTGTATAACACAATCATTGTTCCACACTTAATCTATTGTATTGATGTTTGGGGGAAAGCGTGTAAAACAATCACAAAGCCTATTTTTGTATTACAGAAAAGAGCTGTAAGAATTATCACTAGAAAGCATTACCGTCATCCATCAAGTACATTATTTTATCAACTAAAATTATTGAAGTTCCATGATTTGGTAGACTATAATATTTTATCAGTTATGTATAGAGCTCAAAATAATGCATTACCTTTAAATATCCAAATGCACTTTGTTAAAAGACAAAGTTGTTATAATCTTAAGGGAACAGAGTTGTTTGTAAAACCACAATTCAGAACCAGTTTGAAGGGACGTTCTACCTCAATCCAGGGAATTAGATTATGGAATGGCTTGGAGAATGTAGTTAAAAATGCCAAGTCAATGTTTACATTTAAAAAAATGATCAAAACAAATGTGTTAAAAAAATATATGTGAAATAACGTAATGTGTATTGTATTAGTTAGAAAATTAGAAAGAGTTAGTCATTTTGTACTGTTAGTTAGAAAATTAAAAAGAGTTAGTAATTTTGTACTGTTGGTTGAAGAATATTATTGTTTAACCTGACTGTTGGAAAAAGTTGGTTGAAGATTATTATTGTTTACATGGTTTGACTACTGTTGTTTAATCTGATTGTTGGAGATAAGGGGCAGATATAATAAGATTTATTCTTCTTTCTGCCACCTTTCATTTTTTTACATTTTGTACACTATCATTATGAGATTGCCTTGTATTGTTTCTTTTGTAAAAAAATGAACAAATTTAATAAACATAAACATAAACATTATTATTATTATTATTATTATTATTATTATTATTATTATTATTATTATTATTATTATTATTAAGTCAGAGAGTCTTTATTGTCATTTGCACCGCATGTGGTACATGTGATGAAAACGAGATTATGTACACGGGGTCCCAGTTACATCCAACAACAAATGCAAGAGAAAAACAGTAATAACATCTAGAATTAACTAAGAGAAACATCAACTAGTAATACACTAAGCCCTAATGTAGTGGAAAAACATCATTATAAACAGCAGCACAAACATGAGTCTGTATGAGCAGATGGTCACAGATGAACACAGCAACAAGAAAACAGATCAGCATCAGCATGATGTGATATTTTGCAGTGTGTATTCTTATTATTTATTTATTCATGAGTCTAACAGCCTCAGGGTAGAAGCTGTTCCTCAGTCTTTTTACTAACCCATTTATTTATTTATTAACCCAACAAAAGTAATTCAGATCTGGATGGCTTCTTTAAAGATCCCCTCAAACAAGCCATCAGAGAACCTGAAAGTTATGCACCATAACTCATGTTCCCTGAAGGAAGGGAACGAGGTGCAACATATTTGCTATGGGAATTGCGCCCCCGCGTGATTACCTAAAGGAATACAATCATGCCTTTACGGCTAGGGCGTCAGCGTCGTGCCAGAGGCCCCGTGCTCTGGGTATTTAAGTGGCTGACGCCCGTCCATCTTTCTCCAAAATTGCTCTTCACCGAGCTTTCAGCATTGAAAGGGCCAGATATGTTGCACCTCATTCCCTTCCTTCAGGGAACATGAGTTATGGTGCATAACTTTCAGTTCCCTGATCAGTTGGTCTCTCGGTGTAACATACTTGCTATGGGAACGTAATTCATTCATGCCCTTGAAATGCTCAGTAAAATGCAAGTGAGAACATCCGCCTTAAAAGACAGGCATCTCCCGGCTGTTTTCTACAGGGTATGTAGAGAGCACAGTCTGAGAGGAAAAAATGCCAAACGTAAAGAACATAAGTTTGATGTTTCGATTGGGCATATAGATAAACAACACCAGCTAGGGACAGCCTAAGCGTGTTCCACTAGTGTGAGTTGAAAAATCTTTTTTTTTCTTTTTTTTTTTCACATACAGGGCACGACTGACAAGTGGGACCCATCCTGATGTTGGAGATCAGTTAGGGAGAGGGAAAACCCTTCCCTTAAACAACTCCTAGGCAAAACATAAACACCAAAAGAGTACCCTTGTTTGTTTTGCGATAAACTAACCAAAGCCTTAGGCTCTCAGCCAGTTCCCTTCAAAGGCCAGGCTGAAAGTTGCCACAACCCTGGACGTGGGTGTAGAAGCTGCCCACGTGCCTGAGTCAGCAGATCCCTGTGAGGAGGCAATTGCCATGGTATCCCTGATAACATTGAAATTAACTCCGGGAACCACGGTTTCTGTGGCCATCTGGGGGCTATGAGGATCAGGGAGAGAGCTCCCTGTCGCACCCGTTCCAGTGTCGGACCAATCAGGGGGACAGGTGGAAAGGCATAGTAGAGCACCCCTGCTGGCCAATCGTGTGCCAGAGCATCCATTCCCAAAAGTGTGTCTGTTTCCCTCAAGGAGAAGTAGAGGTCACACTGTGAGCTAGCCCTGCAAGCGAACAAGTCCACAGAGGCTCTCCCAAATCGTGACCAGACCTGTTCCACAATCCGTGGGTTCAGGCTCCATTCTGACGCCAAGAGAGGCCCTCTTGAGAGGGCATCTGCTCCATAATTTAGATCACCGGGGACATGAGTCGCCCTAAGTGACAAGATTCTTGGAGCACACCACGTGAGCATCCTCTGCGTCAGTCCGAGGAGGGCCCGGGACCTTGTCCCTCCCTCTCTGTTGATAAAGGACACTGTGGTCCTGTTATCTGATTTCACCAGGATGTGCTGTCCAGCAATCAGACCTTTACTGAAGAAGTATTTTAATGACAGGAAAACAGCCAGCAACTCCAGGAAGTTGATATGTAATCTTGCTTCCTGTTCATTCCAAAGGCCGCGGGAGTTCTGATTTCTGCAGATCGCCCCCCATCCTGTTTTAGAGGCGTCCGTCGTGATTACTACACAAGACGACACCCTTCCCAATGAAGCCCCTTCCGTGAAAACGGATGGGTCTCTCCAAGATTCCAGGGCCCTCAGGCACTTTGAATCTATCCTAACCTTTCCTGCTAGATTAGTCAAGGTCAGGTTGCGTCTGTTGGTTTAGCCATACTTGTATGGCCCGCATTTTCAGTAATGCGTGTGGCACACAGGGAATCGCTGCTGCCAAGAGGCCTAAAAGGCGTTGGCAGGTCTTCACAGGGACCCAATGGTCCAGTTTAAATCTTTCCAGGCAACGGCAAATGGAGGAAACTCGTTCCTTCGAGAGCCATGCTCTGTACCGGACAGTGTCGATCTGTACTCCCAGAAATACGGTAACCCGTGATGGAGTTAGATCGCTTTTTTGTAGGTTTATGACAAAACCGAGAGACTCCAGGTGAGAGATCACCCTATAGGAGTGTGACTGGGCCTGCATTCTGCTTCCAGACAGAATCAGCAGGTCATCCAAGTAATTCATGACCCTGAGTCCTTGATTCCTAAGGGAGGTCAGGGCCGTATCCAAACATTTAGTAAATGTACGAGGAGCAGTCTTTAAACCGAAGGGTAAGGCTTTAAATTCATAAGCCTTCCCTTCGAACGCAAAGCGGAGGAACTTCCTATGTTTCCTCCACACGCCTATGTGGAAATAGGCATCTTTTAAATTCACAGTACATGCGTAGTCTCCTGGTATCACAGACTGGAGAACTTGCCACAGTGTAAGCATCTTGAACTTAAAAGTTTTGTTGAGAGCTTTGAGATCTAGAATCGGTCTCAGGGAATGATCCTTTTTGGGCACCAGGAAGTATTTGCTAAAGAGGCCAGAGCGTAGTTTGTGTTCTGGGACCAAACTAATCACTCCCTTTTGCAACATTGTCAAAACTTCCTCCCTCAGCACGTGTGCACGTGTAGGGTTAATCTTAGATTGCAGCACCCCTGTGAAACGGGGCGGTCTTTTTGTGAACTGCAACCTGAGCCCGTGACATATTGTTGTCATGACCCAATCATTTGGTAGACACGCCTTCCAGGCCTGCGCGTGCGCGCTGAGCCTGGACGGCATGTTGAATTGCTGCTCTTCGTGTTTTTGCGCTGGAGGGGTGGCCTTTGACCCCTCTCGCGCTCTCTCGAGCAGGCTGGTCGGCCCCACAGAAGATATCGCGAGATCTGACCGTCTCTGGCAGAGCTCGTGTATCCTTCCGTGGTTCATAGTTTGACCACATGGTTTGTGTTTTATAAAAATGGGACTCGAGTCAAGAACCAGGGCAGTCTGTGCTTTGGTACTTTTATTTTTGTACATGCCTGAAACAGTGTTTGTTTTGTTTACACATACAGTATGCGAGTCATGTTTGGTCGCGCGCACATGTCACCAGCTCCTCGTAGTATTTTACAAGGAGAGACTGGGCTCAAAAAGTTAGGTTCCCGTACCACGTGGGCGGGCAAACCTGTAAAATTATCAGTTTGTCCTGCTTCATCAGGTCCGAATCTGCTTTCCACACGGGGTCACTGAAGAGGCCCTCGGCCGGTACTGGAAATTTTCACTGTCACCAGCGGGTCTCTTCCGTGGAAGGCCACGCATGTCTTCCTTTGGGGGTGCAAAGCTTTTCCTCGGCAACCCCTCTCGGATGGCTTCCGCCTGTTTGCGCCTTTGGTCCAACCTGGCTTGGACGCATTACAGGGCTCCCCCGAAGAGTTCCGTCGACTGGATCGGGTGCTGGAGGAAGGTGGACCTCTGGTTTTCTGGGAGATCCAACAATGTTAGCCAAAGATGGCGCTGGGCGAACAACTATTTCCGCCATTGCTTTGCCTTGGGAAATGGCTATTGTCCCCATCATGCGGAGCACGAGGTCAGAGACACGGCGGGCCTCCTCCATGGCCTCCGTTGCGACCTGCTCGTCTTTTGTTACCTGGATATCCTGTAGTTTTTCTGCCAGGTAGGCTTGCACCATGGTCGACGCATTCATAGCGCGAGTTGCGAGGCCCTGAGCCCTGTAGCACTTCTCAAGTTGTTTCTCCGAAGCGTGGCAGGCCCTGTTGGGTAACGCTGGTTTTTGTCCCCATGGCTGCGGGGGCCAGGTGAGCCGCCAGAGTTTCATCTATTGGAGGGGCGCTGGCGAGGCCTACTCTCTCCATTCCCGCAACATCTAGGAGTCGGGATAGTGGCAGTGTGATGGGAGCTCCAGGATCCGCCCAGGAGCGTTTGAGCTCCATGAAGATGTCCAGAAAAATGGGCATTTTTTGGGACGTTGTCGGCTGTTTTGCATAGAAGTAGTTTCCCGCCAGCCTCGTAGCCTGTTGGCGAGGCGTGGGGTCTGGCCACGCAACCTGCAGGGCATCCGCCGCCCTATGGCACAGGTCGAACAGAGCAGGACCGACAAGTCCGGTTCCGGTAGGATTTGCGCCAGGTTCTGGGAGGAATCCACACTTTCTCCTCTGTAACCGTACTCGGCGTCTTGGTCAGACACTTCAGGCGTCGAGTCCTCGACGGCAACTGAGGAGTCTGACACATTGTCCTCTCCGACTCGACCGTTGCATTCCAGGTCCACGTTCTCGAGCTCCGGTTCGGGAGCGAGCAGCTTCGTGCGACGTGCGACCTTCAGCGCCGCGGCCTTAGCCATGGATTTAGCCAACGCGTCCGCGCGGCGTTTCCTCACTACCGCCGATATTCGACGGCAGTGGGAGCAGGTGTCGGGGACTTCCAACGCTTTCCTCGCATGTAGGATCCCTAGACAGACAGGACAGGCCTCGTGGGTGTCCGTCGCCGAGAGGGAGTATCCGCTGGAGTATGGGCACGAGCGAGGGCTCATCGTCCTGTTGGTTTTCGTCTTCTTTGTCCTCCGTTTTCACTTCTCGTGAGCCATGTCCGGAGACAAGAAGCGGTCCTAGTTTTCTTTTGTTCTGAGTTGTCTTCTCCGTTGTCTTGCTTTCGCTGGTCAGCCTGCTAATGGTTAGCAGGGGGTTGTGACGCAGTTAGCGCCGCCAAGCGAAGCAGCTGCGGAAAGAGAAGAAAACTTTGAGGTAAGTAGAAAAACGCTGGACTAGCTTTTGCCAGCCCAGCAGTACGCAGGATAATTTCTCTGTACGCTCAGTGTAGGGAGCAAGCTCACCTCAGTCGAGCGATGCGACAACAGAGAAGTCCCACGAAGTTCAGGTGTTAAGCGAGGTGAAGGGCAAAAAGAGAAAGATGGACGGGCGTCAGCCGCTTAAATACCCAGAGGG
>JBBPBX010069216.1:0-18921 GCA_038048925.1 Garcialebias charrua
GGAGCAGGACCTGCCCACTGAAGTTGACTGGCCTTGGACTGAGAACTGAGAAAACACGGTGTACTCTTTATCTCCATCCTGCTGAAAGTACCTCATCAACTGGACAGAACCAAGAATTTTGTTGAAAAAACTACAAGCTTTGATGAATTAAAGCAGAGAGTCAGGAGTGCAGCGGGCGAGTTGTTTCTGTAAGTACACTATGTTCCAATTTTAGGCTCCGGCCGGCTAAGGAAGGCCTTTTCATCAGGACCGCAGAACAAATGAAGGATTACAACATTTTTGAATGGATATAACACTTTTGTGGAATAATTGATTTGCCTAAAAGGATTACCAGATTTTTTATGGAATACAATTTGCTGAAGTTGCTGAAGTCATGAAGAATTAGTTGAATTTGCTGGATACTTTAAGAAGATTGGATTGATTCAAAAAGTGTTTACTCCTGGACAAAAGGAGGGTTACTTTGCGGCATCGGGATCTGCTCTGACGGGTCTTGGCTTATCAGCTTGTTTGAGCTAAGGGAACACCGCTTCTGAAGTTTTGTTCATCAACGCCACAGGTCTTGAATGGATTAAAGCCTGAATTACAAATTCTTCCTTTCTGATGGGATTAAAACACAAGACTACTTGGGTGGATTATTAAACAAGCTCTTCCTGGTGGGATTAAACAAAGATTTGTCCAGTCTGCTGGAGTGCAGACTTCTGATTGGAGTACAACAGCATCACCTGGAGGTTTTTCTGTAGAAAAACAACAAGATTTCCTGATAGGATTAAAACAAGTTTTCCTAGTGGAGATAAAAACACAAGTTGGAACACACCAAGATTACCTGGATGGATTAAACATATTTGATCGGAATCAGATTATTGTAGAATAAACCAACATTTTTGAAGATTATACAAATTATTGATTGGAGTACAACTCAATTCAATTAAAGCTAAAAACACATTAAAGCCCAGCGTGTGGAAGACACCTTTGGTGAGTTGTTGAATCTTTTATCTCTTTAAATGCAAGTCATGTAACTTGATGAAATATTTTCTGTAGTAAGAAGTGCTTATGCTGTTACCCCCTGCAACTAGAAAAATAAAGAAACATAAAACGTACAAATTTGGATTTTTTCATTGAGTCATGTGATATTCAATGATGGTAAACTTGGTTCAAAGATAACAACAATATCACTGGAGGTTTTGAATGGTTTGCATCGTCCTCCAACATGAAGTGCTTTGGCTGTGGCCAGGAGGGACACCTGGTTAAAATGTGTCCAGACAGAGCTGGGCCGAGCGCACCGGGCTCTAATGAGCAGCAGCCCGCAGCTGCGGACCTGTCGGGTGTGGGAGGGGCGGAGGGGGCTCCCGCTGCGGCGGGGGAGCCCGCCTCTGCGGGGACTGCCGCGGGGGAGCCCGCCTCTGTGGGGGGGCCCGCTGCAGAACGTTCTGATACTGTTGAGGTGCAGACTGTAGACAGTGAAGAATCAAAGGATGGTGTGTGTGTGGAGAAAAGCAGCACGGGGGTGTGTGGTGGTGGTGATGGTGGTGGTGGTGGTGGTGGTGGTGAGACTCAGGTGGGGGAGGGAGACGGGGAGCAGGTTGAACAGGAGAGGGAGGTGGGTGGCAAGGGTTTGATGTGTGAAAATCAGGGAGCGGGAGTTGAGGTGGAGGAGGATAGTGAGAATAAAGGTTCAGGAAGTACCAGTGCAGGGCTGGTTTTAGGAGCTGGTGTGGAGGGAGACACAGGTGCGGTCGAAGAGGTGATGGAGCTGGGGGCCTCAGCCCCCAATAAGAGGCGAGCTAAAAGGAAAAATGTGGTGGATGCTGTGCAGGCCAGCAGGCAGATGAGCAAGTTGGCTGCAGAGAGGATGGAGGAGTCGGACAGCAGTGACTGTGACAGCGTTTTCTCTGACACCAGTGAAATGTCTGTTTCACAGACAACCAGCACAGAGCCCCGGTACCCAGTGGAGGCTTTTCTCACGTTCCTCCAGGATAACAAAGGGCAGAAAGGCATAAAAGTGGATAGTTTTTTTCCTGATTTGAAAGTTTTTCTTTCTTCAGCTAAATTTCACATCAGGAACAAGGAGGTATCAGGTTTTACTGCTCAGGAAATTTACAGATTACAGAAAATAATGTCAAAAGTTAGAAAACAACTCTGATTACTATGTTACACAAAGGCACTTCATTATTTGTTTTAGTTTGTTGCTGTTTTATTTTTAACTTCTCGCCCATCATGGATACTTTAAAAATAGCATCTTTGAACCTGAATGGGGCAAGAGAAGCCGTAAAACGTGCTTTAGTGTATCAGACAATGCACCAGAAGGGAATCGATGTGTTTTATTTGCAAGAAACCCACAGTGATCCTTCTAATGAAGCAGACTGGTACAGGGAGTGGGAAGGGGAGGCCATTTTGGGCCACAGCACCTCCCAGAGTGCAGGAGTGGGCTTCCTCTTTTCAAAAGCTTTCACTCCAAACTCCTTGGAAGTTCAACATGTCGTTCAGGGAAGGTGTATTTTAGTCAGAGCAGTTTTTAATGATTTTAACATGATTTTTATTAATATTTATGCTCCAAATGCCAATGCAGAGAAAAAACGTTTTTTAGAAGAAATTGGGGAGAGGTTGGGTGATTGTGGGTCTGAAGATTATGTTTTTATAGGAGGGGATTTCAACTGCACAGAAAACGAGTCTTTGGACCGCAATCACGCGGAGCCTCATCCAGCGGCCCAGCGTGCTCTGCGGCAGCTGGTATCCTCTTGCGGCCTGGTGGACGTTTGGAGGAGGATGCACGCAGGCTCCAGGCAATACACGTGGTCCCACCTTAAAGAAAACCGTATCTCTTTAGCTCGTCTTGACCGTTTTTATTGTTTTAAGCACCATTTTAACGTGTTTAGGACGTGCCAGATTTTGCCTGTGGCTTTCACAGACCACTCGTTGCTTTTAGGAGGTGTTTTTATCAGAAACATTTTGCCTAGGAGCGCTTACTGGCATTTTAATTCGGTTTTGACACACGACCAGAGTTTTAAAGAGGCTCTAAAGTTTTTTTGGACTGCTTTTAGACAGAGGAAAAGTGATTTTTCCTGTCTGATGCAATGGTGGGACTACGGGAAAGTTCAAATGAAACAACTTTGTCAACAGCACACTCTCAATGTTACTTGTGACATTACCAGATCTGTCACAGATCTGGAGATTAACATAGTGGATTTAGAACGACTGAGTGAATCCACAGGAAATTCAGAGCACATTGAAGCTCTAAAATCCAAGAAGCTAGTCTTAGCAAACCTGCTGGAAACTAAGGTCCAGGGCGTGTTGGTCAGGTCCCGGATCCAGAACATCACGGAGATGGATGCCCCTTCCAACTTTTTCTTCAGCTTGGAGAGGAAGCACGGGCAGAGGAAGATGATCCACTCCCTGCTGTCAGACACAGGGCAACAACTGAGTGAGCCAGGTCAGATCAGGAGGAGGGCTGTGGAGTTCTACTCTTCTCTGTTCCACAGTGAGTATAAAGAGAATGAGGAGCTGCATCGGGAGTTCTGCAGTGGACTACCCCAGGTTTCTGAGGAGACCAACACCTCCCTGGAGCGCCCACTGGGGCTTCAGGAGCTCCACGCAGCCCTCCAGAGCATGCAGGGCCAGAAGGCTCCTGGCATCGACGGACTCACAGTAGAGTTTTTTAAGGCCTACTGGGACATCCTGGCAGAGGACCTGCTGGATGTTCTTAACGAAAGCCTGGTCACTGGTTCACTCCCGCTGTCTTGCCGCAGGGCAGTTATTACGCTCCTGCCAAAAAAAGGGAACCTGCAGGACATTAAGAACTGGCGCCCTGTGTCTCTCCTCTGCACTGATTATAAAATACTCTCCAAGGCTCTGGCAACTAGGCTGAGGGGAGCTATGGAAGAGGTCATCCACCGGGACCAGACCTATTGCGTCCCCGGCAGGTCTATGGTAGATAACATCTACCTAATCAGAGATGTTTTGGAAGTCTCCAGTTCGTTGGGTTTAAAATCAGCCTTGATTTCATTAGATCAAGAAAAGGCATTTGACCGCGTCGAGCACGCCTTCCTCTGGGAAACCATGGAAAGGTTTGGGTTCGGCGCTGGTCTTATTGCCAAGATTCAGGTACTGTACAGCAACATTGAGAGTGTGCTAAGGATCAATGGTAGCCTGTGTGCTCCTTTTGGGGTGCATAGAGGTGTTCGACAGGGCTGTGCCCTGTCGGGGATGCTCTATGCACTCTCTCTGGAACCCCTCCTTCAGAAAATCCGCTCGTGTGTTCACGGTCTGGTTTTACCTGGTTTTCACAGCAATACAGTTTTATCTGCTTATGCTGACGACATTGTTGTTTTTGTGAAAGATCAGCAGGACGTCAGCACGTTGACCAAGGTCACTGGACAATTTTCCATCCTGTCTGCTGCGAGAGTGAACTGGGGAAAAAGCGAAGCCCTCGCTGTAGGGGAATGGCCTGTTGGGCTCCCGGTTCTTCCTCAAGGTCTTCACTGGAGGAAAGATGGTTTTAAATATCTTGGTGTTTATTTAGGCGATAAAACTGTTGTACAAAAGAACTGGGATGATGTAGAGGCCAAAGTCAAAAACAAGTTGGCAAAGTGGAGATGGCTACACTCCCAAATGTCGTACAGAGGCAGAGTACTTGTTTTGAATAATCTTGTCGCGTCACAGCTGTGGCACAGGCTTATTGTCCTGGATCCACCACCAGGTCTGCTGGTGAAAATACAATCAGAAATGATTAATTTTTTCTGGGACGATAAGCATTGGGTGCCACAGTCTGTCTTGTTTTTACCGAGAGAGGAGGGGGGCCAGGGCCTTGTCCACCTGGCCAGCAGAACTGCTACTTTTCGTTTGCAGTTCCTCCAAAAGTTTTTGGCAGGACCTCCTGACCTTGTATGGAGGGACGTGGCCAGCTGCATTCTCAGGCGTGTGAATAACCTGGGGCTGGATGCTGCTCTGCTTTTAACTGATTTTAGTCTCTTAAAGTTAAACGGGTTACCTCAGTTTTATCAGGGTGTTTTTAAATCTTGTGCCCTGTTTAAACTAAATCCTTCACAGAGGTACATTTCTCTGCATTGGCTTTTGGAGGAGCCTTTAGTTTATGGATCCAGGCTGGATGTGTCTTGCAGCGCAGTACCGGGGCTGACTGAAGTGCTGTGCAGATCCAAGACGACATCACTGAAGCAACTGGTGGAGGCAGCTGGACCAGACCTTTCCAACACCCAGGCCGTGGTGTCCAAGCTGGGGGTCCGGTCAGCCAGAGTTGCACAGCGCTTCCTAGACTTGGTGAAGGGGAAGCTTTCGACCAAAGAGAAGCATCTTCTCCGTCTTCACTTTGCAGGACAGAAGTCGCCAGAGTCAACAGACCCTTTCCCTGATCTGATCCTGGATCCTGGCTTCGAAAAAGACAGTGGTCCTCTGCTATCCAGCGCTACGCCACAGCTGAGCTTATGCAGTACCGGCCCAAAGACTCTGTATAAGGCCTGTGTCAAGGTCATGAACAAAAGGACCCTGCAGAACAGAGCCGTCTGCGTGTGGGCCAACAGACTGGGAGGACAAACCCCACGGTGGAGGACCCTCTACAAGCTTCCTATAAAGAAGCGGACTGGTGATCTCCAGTGGAGGATCCTGCACGGTGCCATCGCTACCAACTCTTTTTTGTCTATCATTAGTCCGGGGGTTTTAAATGAGTGTCCTTTCTGTGGTCTGTCCGAGAGCGTTTTTCATGTTTTTGTCGATTGTATGAGACTGAAACCTTTTTTTGGCTTATTGACGAGTGTTTTTAACCTTTTTGGTGTTGTTTTTACTGATTCTGTGTTCATTTCTGGGTTCCATTTTAACAGAGCCAGCAAAGCAAAGGGCCAGCTTTTGAACTTTTTAATTGCTGAAGCCAAACTGGCTATCTATTTGTCTCGTAGGGACAGGCTGCAGGCCGGACCCCAACTTGATGCTGTGGCTTTGTGGAGGTGCAACGTCAAGGCCAGGCTGTGGCTGGAGTTCTGCTTCCACAGAGCCACTGGGAATATAATTGCTGAAGCCAAACTGGCTATCTATTTGTCTCGTAGGGACAGGCTGCAGGCCGGACCCCAACTTGATGCTGTGGCTTTGTGGAGGTGCAACGTCAAGGCCAGGCTGTGGCTGGAGTTCTGCTTCCACAGAGCCACTGGGAATATACAGCACTTTTTGAAGTCATGGGGCTTCAGCGGGCTGTTGTGTAATGTATCTGCTCAGGGAGAACTACAGTTCACCAAACACATTATTTGAGTGACTTTCACGCTGTGAACTGATGACGTGTCTTTGAATGTGTTTCATGATTGTGTTTACTGATTGTAAGTTTACTGATTGTTAATAAACGTTTTGTTAAAAATCAAAAAAATCTTCTTCTTCTTGTGGGACAACAAACTCGGAAATCAGAGGCCCCAGTGGAGGACTCTTTACAAGCCTCCAACAAAGAAACGGACTGGCGATCTTCAATGGAGGATCCTTCACGGCGCCATTGCAACAAACTCTTTTTTATCTGTCATCAATCCTGAGGTTTAAAATGAGTGTCCTTTTTGCAGTCTGTCTGAGAGTGTTTTTCATGTTTTTACAGATTGTGCTCGACTGATTGATCTGTTTAATCTAATGACAAAGATCTTTAGCCTCTTTGACACAGTTTTCACCAAATCTGTTTTTATTAATGGAGTACGTTACAGCAAAGCCACAAAGTTTAAATCCCAAACTTTAAACTTTCTGGTAGCCGAAGCAAAAATGGCTGTTTATTTGTCTCGCAGGGACAGACTGCAGGCTGGACCTCAACTTGATGCCGTGGCTCTGTGGAAGTGCAACATCAAGGCCAGACTGGCGCTGGAGTTTTGCTTCCACAGAGACACTGGACAAATGGAGAGTTTTGTGAAACTGTGGGGATTTAAGAAGGTTTTATGCACCATTTCTGATCAGGGAGAAATACAATACAACAAGCTCCTCATGTAAATATTTTATTTTATTTTAAGCTTGCTGATGTCCTGATCATATTTTTAACACTGTTGTGTTAATTTTATTATTGTGTAAATAAAGTTTTGTGAAAAATCAAAATCTTCTTCTTCTTCTTCTTCACAGTTGTGATGCAACCAAGTTGTTTAACACCAGTACTCTGCCTCTGTAGGACATTTTTGAGTGTATCCATTTCCATTTTTCCAATTTATTCTTGACTTTTTGCACCACATTGTCCCAGTTTTTCTGTACTGAAGTCTTATTCCCTAAATGGACACAGAGATATTCAAGGCCATCTCTCTTCCACGGGAGGTTTTGAGGCAGAACTGGGAGCCCTTCAGGCCACTCGCCCACGGCGAGGGCTGTGCGCTTTCCCCAGTTTACCCTTGCAGCAGACATGGTTGAAAAACTCTGTGATTTCACTTAGTGTGTCGACATCTTGTTGATTTTTTACAAAGACAACAACGTCGTCAGCGTACGCGGATAAAACTATGCTACTGTTGAAACCAGGTAAAACAAAACCATGAACTCTCGAACGGATTTTCTGAAGGAGGGGTTCCAGGGAGAGTGCATAGAGCATTCCCGAGAGCGCACAGCCTTGCCGAACACCTCTACACACTCTACACTCCCAAATGTCGTACAGAGGCAGAGTACTTGTTTTGAATAATCTTGTTGCATCACAGCTGTGGCACAGGCTTATCGTCCTAGACCCACCACCAGGTCTGCTGGTGAAAATACAATCAGAAATGATTAATTTTTTCTGGGACGATAAGCATTGGGTGCCACAGTCTGTCTTGTTTATACCGAGAGAGGAGGGGGGCCAGGGCCTTGTCCACCTGGCCAGCAGAACTGCTACTTTTCGTTTGCAGTTCCTCCAAAAGTTTTTGGCAGGACCTCCTGACCTTGTATGGAGGGACGTGGCCAGCTGCATTCTCAGGCGTGTGAATAACCTGGGGCTGGATGCTGCTCTGCTTTTAACTGATTTTAGTCTCTTAAAGTTAAACGGGTTACCTCAGTTTTATCAGGGTGTTTTTAAATCTTGTGCCCTGTTTAAACTAAATCCTTCACAGAGGTACATTTCTCTGCATTGGCTTTTGGAGGAGCCTTTAGTTTATGGATCCAGGCTGGATGTGTCTTGCAGCGCAGTACCGGGGCTGACTGAAGTGCTGTGCAGATCCAAGACGACATCACTGAAGCAACTGGTGGAGGCAGCTGGACCAGACCTTTCCAACACCCAGGCCGTGGTGTCCAAGCTGGGGGTCCGGTCAGCCAGAGTTGCACAGCGCTTCCTAGACTTGGTGAAGGGGAAGCTTTCGACCAAAGAGAAGCATCTTCTCCGTCTTCACTTTGCAGGACAGAAGTCGCCAGAGTCAACAGACCCTTTCCCTGATCTGATCCTGGATCCTGGCTTCGAAAAAGACAGTGGTCCTCTGCTATCCAGCGCTACGCCACAGCTGAGCTTACGCAGTACCGGCCCAAAGACTCTGTATAAGGCCTGTGTCAAGGTCATGAACAAAAGGACCCTGCAGAACAGAGCCGTCTGCGTGTGGGCCAACAGACTGGGAGGACAAACCCCACGGTGGAGGACCCTCTACAAGCTTCCTATAAAGAAGCGGACTGGTGATCTCCAGTGGAGGATCCTGCACGGTGCCATCGCTACCAACTCTTTTTTGTCTATCATTAGTCCGGGGGTTTTAAATGAGTGTCCTTTCTGTGGTCTGTCCGAGAGCGTTTTTCATGTTTTTGTCGATTGTACGAGACTGAAACCTTTTTTTGGCTTATTGATGAGTGTTTTTAACCTTTTTGGTGTTGTTTTTACTGATTCTGTGTTCATTTCTGGGTTCCATTTTAACAGAGCCAGCAAAGCAAAGGGCCAGCTTTTGAACTTTTTAATTGCTGAAGCCAAACTGGCTATCTATTTGTCTCGCAGGGACAGGCTGCAGGCCGGACCCCAACTTGATGCTGTGGCTCTGTGGAGGTGCAACGTCAAGGCCAGGCTGTGGCTGGAGTTCTGCTTCCACAGAGCCACTGGGGATATACAGCACTTTTTGAAGACATGGGGCTTCAGCGGGCTGTTGTGTAATGTATCTGCTCAGGGAGAACTACAGTTCACCAAACACATTATTTGAGTGACTTTCACGCTGTGAACTGATGACGTGTCTTTGACTTTGTGTTTCATGATTGTGTTTACTGATTGTAAGTTTACTGATTGTTAATAAACGTTTTGTTAAAAATCAAAAAAATCTTCTTCTTCTTCTTCTTCAAGAGAGAGAGGACGTGCGTGGAAGAGCGGAGGAGCAGAAAGTGAGAGTGTTCATTCATTCGTTTTTTCTGTCCCTTTTCTACTTATTTCACTGGGTATTTCTTGGCATGTTAATTGTTTAGTTGGTGATTTATTAGTTTAATAGTTTACAGAAAGTTTGTTTAACGAGGGTGTGGCCGTCAGGTGCACCGGCGTCTAGACGCCATGGTGGTGGGGAGCACGTGTGGTTTCTCCACGCTGACACGTAAGAACGGCATCAAGGTGGGTGCTGGTTCTGCGTGCAGCGTGGAGGAAGTTTGTTTGGCGGTGGGGGAGGTGGTTGGACATGGGTCCATTAGGTCTGCAGCCCGCATGAACGGGGCTGTGGTGGTGTTTGTGGAGAAAGTGGAGCAGGTCCAGAGACTGGTGGAGGTGGGGATATCAGTTAATGGTTTGTTGCTGCAGGTGTCGCCGCTCGCACTGCCGGCGAGAAAAGTCACACTGTCCAACGTCCCTCCGTTTGTCAGTGATGACTTTCTGATTAAAGAGCTGTCGCGACATGGAAAGGTGGTGTCTCCCGTTAAAAAGGTGCTGACGGGGTGTAAATCACCTTTATTAAAACACGTGGTGTCTCACAGGAGACAGCTGTTCATGGTGCTCAACAGGCACGATGAGGAGCTGGATGTGCGCTTTCATGTGCGGCTGGACGGTTTTGATTACATTCTGTTTGCAACGTCCTCCAACATGAAGTGCTTTGGCTGTCGTCAGGAGGGACACATGATTAAAATGTGTCCTGACAGGGCTGGGCCGCGCGCACCTGATGAGCAGCAGCCCGCAGCTGCGGACCTGTCCGGTGAGGGAGGAGCGGAGGGGGCTCCCGCTGCCGCGGGGGGGCCCGCCTCTGCGGGGGAACCTGCTGCGGCCCCCGCTACACGTTCTGATACTGTTGAGGTGCAGACTGGTGACAGTGAAGGATCAGAGGGTGGTGTGTGTGTGGAAAAAAGCAGCACGGAGGTGTGTGGTGGTGGTGGTGATGGTGGTGGTGGTGAGACTCAAGTGGGGGAGGGAGACGGGGAGCAGGTTGAACGGGAGGGGGAGGTGGGTGATGAGGAGTTGATGTGTGAGGATCAGAGAGTGGGAGTTGAGGTGGAGGAGGATTGTGGAAAATAAAGGTTCAGGAAGTACCAGTGCAGGGTTGGTTTTAGGAGCTGATGTGGAGGGAGAGACGGGTGCAGTCGAAGAGGTGATGGAGCAGGGGGCCCCAGCCCCCAACAAGAGACGAACTAAAAGGAAAAATGTGGTGGATGCTGTGCAGGCCAGCAGGCAGATGAGCAAGTTGGCTGCAGAGAGGATGGAGGAGTCGGACAGCAGTGACTGTGACAGCGTTTTCTCTGACAGCAGTGAAATGTCTGTTTCACAGACAAACAGCACAGAGCCCCGGTACCCAGTGGAGGCTTTTCTCACGTTCCTCCAAGATACCAAAGGGCTGAAAGGCATAAAAGTGGAAAGTTTTTTTCCTGATTTGAAAGTATTTCTTTCTTCAGCAAAACTTCACAGCAGGAACAAGGAGGTATCAGGATTTACTTCTCAGGAAATTTACAGGTTAAAGAAAATAATGTCAAAAGTTAGAAAACAACTCTGATTACAATGTTGCACAATAGCACTTCATTATTTGTTTTAGTTTGTTGCTGTTTTATTTTTAACTTCTCGCCCATCATGGATTCTTTAAAAATAGCATCATTGAACCTGAATGGGGCAAGAGAAGCTGTAAAACGTGCTTTAGTGTATCAGGCAATGACCCAGAAGGGAATCGATGTGTTTTATTTGCAAGAAACCCACAGTGATCCTTCTAATGAAGCAGACTGGTACAGGGAGTGGAAAGGGGAGGCCATTTTGAGCCACAGCACCTCCCAGAGTGCAGGAGTGGGCTTCCTCTTTTCAAAAGCTTTCACTCCAAACTCCTTGGAAGTTCAACATGTCGTTCAGGGAAGGTGTATTTTAGTCAGAGCAGTTTTTAATGATTTTAACATGATTTTTATTAATATTTATGCTCCAAATGCCAATGCAGAGAAAAAACGTTTTTTAGAAGAAATTGGGGAGAGGTTGGGTGATTGTGGGTCTGAAGATTATGTTTTTATAGGAGGGGATTTCAACTGCACAGAAAACGAGTCTTTGGACCGCAATCATGCGGAGCCTCATCCAGCGGCCCAGCGTGTCCTGAGACAGCTGATCACGTCTCGTGGTCTGGTGGACGTATGGAGGAGGATGCACGCAGGCTCCAGGCAGTACACGTGGTCCCACCTTAAAGAAAACAGTATCTCTTTAGCTCGTCTTGACCGTTTTTATTGTTTTAAGCACCATTTTAACGTGTTTAGGACATGCCAGATTTTGCCTGTGGCTTTTACAGACCACTCGTTGCTTTTAGGAGGTGTTTTTATCAGAAACATTTTGCCTAGGAGCGCTTACTGGCATTTTAATTCGGTTTTGACACATGACCAGAGTTTTAAAGAGGCTCTAAGGTTTTTTTGGACTGCTTTTAGACAGAGGAAAAGTGATTTTTCCTGTCTGATGCAATGGTGGGACTACGGGAAAGTTCAAATGAAGCAACTTTGTCAACAGCACACTCTCAATGTTACTCGTGACATTACCAGATCTGTCACAGATCTGGAGATTAACATAGTGGATTTAGAACGACTGAGTGAATCCACAGGAAATTCAGAGCACATTGAAGCTCTAAAATCCAAGAAGCTAGTCTTAGCAAACCTGCTGGAAACTAAAGTCCAGGGCGTGTTAGTCAGGTCCCGGATCCAAAACATCACGGAGATGGATGCCCCTTCCAACTTTTTCTTCAGCTTGGAGAGGAAGCACGGGCAGAGGAAGATGATCCACTCCCTGCTGTCAGACACAGGGCAACAACTGAGTGAGCCAGGTCAGATCAGGAGGAGGGCTGTGGAGTTCTACTCTTCTCTGTTCCACAGTGAGTATAAAGAGAATGAGGAGCTGCATCGGGAGTTCTGCAGTGGACTACCCCAGGTTTCTGAGGAGACCAACACCTCCCTGGAGCGCCCACTGGGGCTTCAGGAGCTCCACGCAGCCCTCCAGAGCATGCAGGGCCAGAAGGCTCCTGGCATCGACGGACTCACAGTAGAGTTTTTTAAGGCCTACTGGGACATCCTGGCATGGGACTTGCTGGATGTTCTTAACGAAAGCCTGGTCACTGGTTCGCTCCCGCTGTCTTGCCGCAGGGCAGTTATTACGCTCCTGCCAAAAAAAGGGAACATGCAGGACATTAAGAACTGGCGCCCTGTGTCTCTCCTCTGCACTGATTATAAAATACTCTCCAAGGCTCTGGCAACTAGGCTGAGGGGAGCTATGGAAGAGGTCATCCACCGGGACCAGACCTATTGCGTCCCCAGCAGGTCTATGGTAGATAACATCTACCTAATCAGAGATGTTTTGGAAGTCTCCAGTTCGTTGGGTTTAAAATCAGCCTTGATTTCATTAGATCAAGAAAAGGCGTTTGACCGCGTCGAGCACGCCTTCCTCTGGAAAACCATGGAAAGGTTTGGGTTCGGCGCTGGTCTTATTGCCAAGATTCAGGTACTGTACAGCAACATTGAGAGTGTGCTAAGGATCAATGGTAGCCTGTGTGCTCCTTTTGGGGTGTATAGAGGTGTTCGACAGGGCTGTGCCCTGTCGGGGATGCTCTATGCACTCTCTCTGGAACCCCTCCTTCAGAAAATCCGCTCGTGTGTTCACGGTCTGGTTTTACCTGGTTTTCACAGCAATATAGTTTTGTCTGCTTATGCTGACGACATTGTTGTTTTTGTAAAAGATCAGCAGGACGTCAGCACGTTGACCAAGGTCACTGGACAATTTTCCATCCTGTCTGCTGCGAGAGTGAACTGGGGAAAAAGCGAAGCCCTCGCTGTAGGGGAATGGCCTGTTGGGCTCCCGGTTCTTCCTCAAGGTCTTCACTGGAGGAAAGATGGTTTTAAATATCTTGGTGTTTATTTAGGCAATAAAACTGTTGTACAAAAGAACTGGGATGATGTAGAGGCCAAAGTCAAAAACAAGTTGGCAAAGTGGAGATGGCTACACTCCCAAATGTCGTACAGAGGCAGAGTACTTGTTTTGAATAATCTTGTTGCGTCACAGCTGTGGCACAGGCTTATCGTCCTAGACCAGGGGTGCTCACACTTTTTCAGCATGCGAGCTACTTATAAAAAAAACAAGTCAAAAAGATCTACCCAATACGAAAATGCAAAACATATAATTATCTTCAAATGTATTAAGGATTCTTTTTATGTACAATGTACCTATGTTGATGTACCTTGCATAACTGAATAAGCCAATATTGCACAACACATGTAATAAATCAGGGGTCACCAACGTGGTGCCCGTGGGCACTTGGTCGCCCGTAGGGACCAAATGGGGTGATGGTGACAGCAATATAGATTTTTTAAAATTTATTTTAAAAAAAGATGGTAGAAACTGATCCCCACCCCCTTCTTTATAAGAATCTGGTATTTTACTTTAATTAATAAATGTTAAAAAATCATTAGATTTTTTTTAACTTTATAATGTCATCTCTAAAAAAAACTCCAGCAAATCTAAAGTGGTCCACAGGCCGCCAGTTGATAACCACAGTTGTAGCAGGTTGTTATGGCTCCGGACACGTTTAATTTAGTGAAGGAAGGCATAAAAATGGCTCTTTTGGTACGGAGATTTACAGCGGTGTATTTTACAGACTGTCCCTGAACGCAGCGCGAAAGTGTGTTTTGCAAACGCTCGCGCTGCGGGACAGGGAAACGTGCAGAGAACGGAGAGTAGTCAAGGAGGTTATGCTGTATGAACAGTGTCTCGTATGATTTTAATAATAAAGCCACATCAACTCCCAACCAGTATGTTTTAGCGTGCAGAGAAACATCACAGCGTCACTCACCCGGAAGATGGTGGGGGCGTTTCGCTTTGAAGTTGCTGCTGTCCGAACAGGGATTTTAGTTCCTCCACCTTTCTCTTTCTCACCTGGCTTTTGGGTGGGAAGTCCATGTCGTATTTTCCATGAACAGTCCGAAATCTGATTGTTTTAGCTTGATATGTTTCGCCGCGTTCCACCTTCGCGCCGTTGTTTTCAGAAGCTGCATGAGCATGACCTAAAGCTCTCATCTGATTGGCTGCCGTGTATGTCAATCAAGTGATGGGAGGATACAACTCAAGATTCAGTTGTCATCTGATTGGTTGCCCTGTATGTCAATCAAGTAACGGGATGTTTGATTGGCTGACAATTTTTTTAATGTCACGCTGCGGGAAAAAAATAATAATAATATTAATGTCACGCTGCGATCGACCAGTAATGCCTCCGCGATCGACCGGTCGATCGCGATCGACGTAATGAGCAGGTCTGTCCTAGACCCACCACCAGGTCTGCTGGTGAAAATACAATCAGAAATGATTAATTTTTTCTGGGACGATAAGCATTGGGTGCCACAGTCTGTCTTGTTTATACCGAGAGAGGAGGGGGGCCAGGGCCTTGTCCACCTGGCCAGCAGAACTGCTACTTTTCGTTTGCAGTTCCTCCAAAAGTTTTTGGCAGGACCTCCTGACCTTGTATGGAGGGACGTGGCCAGCTGCATTCTCAGGCGTGTGAATAACCTGGGGCTGGATGCTGCTCTGCTTTTAACTGATTTTAGTCTCTTAAAGTTAAACGGGTTACCTCAGTTTTATCAGGGTGTTTTTAAATCTTGTGCCCTGTTTAAACTAAATCCTTCACAGAGGTACATTTCTCTGCATTGGCTTTTGGAGGAGCCTTTAGTTTATGGATCCAGGCTGGATGTGTCTTGCAGCGCAGTACCGGGGCTGACTGAAGTGCTGTGCAGATCCAAGACGACATCACTGAAGCAACTGGTGGAGGCAGCTGGACCAGACCTTTCCAACACCCAGGCCGTGGTGTCCAAGCTGGGGGTCCGGTCAGCCAGAGTTGCACAGCGCTTCCTAGACTTGGTGAAGGGGAAGCTTTCGACCAAAGAGAAGCATCTTCTCCGTCTTCACTTTGCAGGACAGAAGTCGCCAGAGTCAACAGACCCTTTCCCTGATCTGATCCTGGATCCTGGCTTCGAAAAAGACAGTGGTCCTCTGCTATCCAGCGCTACGCCACAGCTGAGCTTACGCAGTACCGGCCCAAAGACTCTGTATAAGGCCTGTGTCAAGGTCATGAACAAAAGGACCCTGCAGAACAGAGCCGTCTGCGTGTGGGCCAACAGACTGGGAGGACAAACCCCACGGTGGAGGACCCTCTACAAGCTTCCTATAAAGAAGCGGACTGGTGATCTCCAGTGGAGGATCCTGCACGGTGCCATCGCTACCAACTCTTTTTTGTCTATCATTAGTCCGGGGGTTTTAAATGAGTGTCCTTTCTGTGGTCTGTCCGAGAGCGTTTTTCATGTTTTTGTCGATTGTACGAGACTGAAACCTTTTTTTGGCTTATTGATGAGTGTTTTTAACCTTTTTGGTGTTGTTTTTACTGATTCTGTGTTCATTTCTGGGTTCCATTTTAACAGAGCCAGCAAAGCAAAGGGCCAGCTTTTGAACTTTTTAATTGCTGAAGCCAAACTGGCTATCTATTTGTCTCGCAGGGACAGGCTGCAGGCCAGACCCCAACTTGATGCTGTGGCTCTGTGGAGGTGCAACGTCAAGGCCAGGCTGTGGCTGGAGTTCTGCTTCCACAGAGCCATTGGGGATATACAGCACTTTTTGAAGACATGGGGCTTCAGCGGGCTGTTGTGTAATGTATCTGCTCAGGGAGAACTACAGTTCACCAAACACATTATTTGAGTGACTTTCACGCTGTGAACTGATGACGTGTCTTTGACTTTGTGTTTCATGATTGTGTTTACTGATTGTAAGTTTACTGATTGTTAATAAACGTTTTGTTAAAAATCAAAAAAATCTTCTTCTTCTTCTTCTTCTTCTTCTTCTTCTTCAAGAGAGAGAGGACGTGCGTGGAAGAGCGGAGGAGCAGAAAGTGAGAGTGTTCATTCATTCGTTTTTTCTGTCCCTTTTCTACTTATTTCACTGGGTATTTCTTGGCATGTTAATTGTTTAGTTGGTGATTTATTAGTTTAATAGTTTACAGAAAGTTTGTTTAACGAGGGTGTGGCCGTCAGGTGCACCGGCGTCTAGACGCCATGGTGGTGGGGAGCACGTGTGGTTTCTCCACGCTGACACGTAAGAACGGCATCAAGGTGGGTGCTGGTTCTGCGTGCAGCATGGAGGAAGTTTGTTTGGCGGTGGGGGAGGTGGTTGGACATGGGTCCATTAGGTCTGCAGCCCGCATGAACGGGGCTGTGGTGGTGTTTGTGGAGAAAGTGGAGCAGGTCCAGAGACTGGTGGAGGTGGGGATATCAGTTAATGGTTTGTTGCTGCAGGTGTCGCCGCTCGCACTGCCGGCGAGAAAAGTCACACTGTCCAACGTCCCTCCGTTTGTCAGTGATGACTTTCTGATTAAAGAGCTGTCGCGACATGGAAAGGTGGTGTCTCCCGTTAAAAAGGTGCTGACGGGGTGTAAATCACCTTTATTAAAACACGTGGTGTCTCACAGGAGACAGCTGTTCATGGTGCTCAACAGGCACGATGAGGAGCTGGATGTGCGCTTTCATGTGCGGCTGGACGGTTTTGATTACATTCTGTTTGCAACGTCCTCCAACATGAAGTGCTTTGGCTGTCGTCAGGAGGGACACATGATTAAAATGTGTCCTGACAGGGCTGGGCCGCGCGCACCTGATGAGCAGCAGCCCGCAGCTGCGGACCTGTCCGGTGAGGGAGGAGCGGAGGGGGCTCCCGCTGCCGCGGGGGGGGCCGCCTCTGCGGGGGAACCTGCTGCGGCCCCCGCTACACGTTCTGATACTGTTGAGGTGCAGACTGGTGACAGTGAAGGATCAGAGGGTGGTGTGTGTGTGGAAAAAAGCAGCACGGAGGTGTGTGGTGGTGGTGGTGATGGTGGTGGTGGTGAGACTCAAGTGGGGGAGGGAGACGGGGAGCAGGTTGAACGGGAGGGGGAGGTGGGTGATGAGGAGTTGATGTGTGAGGATCAGAGAGTGGGAGTTGAGGTGGAGGAGGATTGTGGAAAATAAAGGTTCAGGAAGTACCAGTGCAGGGTTGGTTTTAGGAGCTGATGTGGAGGGAGAGACGGGTGCAGTCGAAGAGGTGATGGAGCAGGGGGCCCCAGCCCCCAACAAGAGACGAACTAAAAGGAAAAATGTGGTGGATGCTGTGCAGGCCAGCAGGCAGATGAGCAAGTTGGCTGCAGAGAGGATGGAGGAGTCGGACAGCAGTGACTGTGACAGCGTTTTCTCTGACAGCAGTGAAATGTCTGTTTCACAGACAAACAGCACAGAGCCCCGGTACCCAGTGGAGGCTTTTCTCACGTTCCTCCAAGATACCAAAGGGCTGAAAGGCATAAAAGTGGAAAGTTTTTTTCCTGATTTGAAAGTATTTCTTTCTTCAGCAAAACTTCACAGCAGGAACAAGGAGGTATCAGGATTTACTTCTCAGGAAATTTACAGGTTAAAGAAAATAATGTCAAAAGTTAGAAAACAACTCTGATTACAATGTTGCACAATAGCACTTCATTATTTGTTTTAGTTTGTTGCTGTTTTATTTTTAACTTCTCGCCCATCATGGATTCTTTAAAAATAGCATCATTGAACCTGAATGGGGCAAGAGAAGCTGTAAAACGTGCTTTAGTGTATCAGGCAATGACCCAGAAGGGAATCGATGTGTTTTATTTGCAAGAAACCCACAGTGATCCTTCTAATGAAGCAGACTGGTACAGGGAGTGGAAAGGGGAGGCCATTTTGAGCCACAGCACCTCCCAGAGTGCAGGTGTGGGCTTCCTCTTTTCAAAAGCTTTCACTCCAAACTCCTTGGAAGTTCAACATGTCGTTCAGGGAAGGTGTATTTTAGTCAGAGCAGTTTTTAATGATTTTAACATGATTTTTATTAATATTTATGCTCCAAATGCCAATGCAGAGAAAAAACGTTTTTTAGAAGAAATTGGGGAGAGGTTGGGTGATTGTGGGTCTGAAGATTATGTTTTTATAAGAGGGGATTTCAACTGCACAGAAAACGAGTCTTTGGACCACAATCATGCGGAGCCTCATCCAGCGGCCCAGCGTGTCCTGAGACAGCTGATCACGTCTCGTGGTCTGGTGGATGTATGGAGGAGGATGCACGCAGGCTCCAGGCAGTACACGTGGTCCCACCTTAAAGAAAACAGTATCTCTTTAGCTCGTCTTGACCGTTTTTATTGTTTTAAGCACCATTTTAACGTGTTTAGGACATGCCAGATTTTGCCTGTGGCTTTTACAGACCACTCGTTGCTTTTAGGAGGTGTTTTTATCAGAAACATTTTGCCTAGGAGCGCTTACTGGCATTTTAATTCGGTTTTGACACATGACCAGAGTTTTAAAGAGGCTCTAAGGTTTTTTTGGACTGCTTTTAGACAGAGGAAAAGTGATTTTTCCTGTCTGATGCAATGGTGGGACTACGGGAAAGTTCAAATGAAGCAACTTTGTCAACAGCACACTCTCAATGTTACTCGTGACATTACCAGATCTGTCACAGATCTGGAGATTAACATAGTGGATTTAGAACAACTGAGTGAATCCACAGGAAATTCAGAGCACATTGAAGCTCTAAAATCCAAGAAGCTAGTCTTAGCA
>JBBPBX010069217.1:0-10760 GCA_038048925.1 Garcialebias charrua
TTTTTATCTCCTAATTTAATGATGACATAAGTTGGAACCAAGTCTGTATTTTTATTAATTCTGCCTATGTGCTATCTCTAACATCCGTTCAATATCTTCTCCCGAACAAAATAATGTGGTATCATCTGCAAACAAAACACTTCAAAAGCCCTGACACATCAACCAGATCATTCACGTACAGAATAAACAACTTTGGTCCCAACGCAGAGCCTTGAGGGACTCCACATTCATTAACACAAAATTCAGATCTTGCATCGTTTACCTGTAAAAACGGTCTCCTATTATTTAAATAAGTACCCACTAGTGCTAATCCTCTAATGTCATATTTATTCAGTTTTTCAAGGAGAATGGTGGTCAATAGTGTCGAAGGCCTTTTTTAAATCAACACAAACACTACACAATACTTGTACTGTTTTTGATCAGCAGCATTTATCTCTTCTATTAGTTCCATGATGTTGTTCTATTAGTTACATTGATGTTGAATTATTTTCTCTAAACCTATATTAACTACTTTAAATATTCGGTTTATCTATGAATCAATCTAAGCTGGTTACAAATAATTTATCTAATATTTTTTAAACTTGTGGCAACAACAATATTGGTCTGTAACAGTAGTGAACACACATTTCTCACCATTCTTATAAAGAGGATTTTTTAATGCATAACCTAGTACAATAGAAACTTTTTTCCTTATTTAATTTAAAAAAAAATTGAGACGGTCTTTAAATGTGTGTACTGTACATTGTTCCTTTACAAGCAACGGCCCAGATTTTGATGATGTTATAGAAACATACTAATAAAAGGCACAAGGCCACACAGCCTGGTGGTGACATCAGAATCATCAACTCTTTACATTTTCTTTCATTCGTCAATGGAATTCACTATAATAAAGAGTTATTACATTAAGAGATATGACCTTGTAGGAAAAGAGGCAGGTTATGATCGAGGGAAAGGACATCACTTTTAAATTCACCTTTAAAGGCAAAAATTATTATATTTTTTAAATCAAATTGATACACTGAGCAGCCCTTTTCATCCATTTTTCTTTTAGTTTCATTTTATCATCAGTTTACTCCTGCGTCTTTGTGACAAAGAGTTAGAGATTAATGATTTAGCTCCAGACAGTAGATTTTCACTTGTTTTTGCAGATATGAACTCTTTAAGAAACCAACAGCTGTTTTTTCCTTTTCATTGTGGGTGGCTGAAACATTTACCAAGGGAGTGAGATAATATTCATGTCTTTGAGGAAAAATGATATCCTGATTTCTCCCTCGGTGGTGGGCTATCATCTTTTCCTGCTGTGTGACTCGTTTAAAGCTCAGTTCTGCACAGATGTCCTCGCTGTGATTAAAGAAGGAAAAGAGCTGCAATAAAAGCAGCATGCATTTCATTCTAATTTCAAGAGTTTGCAAGAGTTGCCACTTGCAGACGATGGGAAATACAGTAAATTCAACTTTAGACTTTACAAAGTGATCCCAAACTATGGAATGTCAGACATTACGCAAACATCAGAATCTCCTAATACTGTAAAACAAAACAAGCACAGTTCTCCATGCATGACAAATTCTGTAAGGATTATAAATGTTTTACCTCACTCAACTGTGTCTCTTGTGTTTCTTGCTGCTTTGCTCCACAGATGTTGCAGACTGGTCCTCTCCTCCCTCTCTGTCAGCAGGAGATGGGTTTGCTGTTGCTCCCTCAGAAGAAGAAAGCTCTTTTTATCGACGCACAAAGTAAAACAGCGTCAAATCTCAAGGCCTTTGGGTGTGATGGAGGTGAGGCTTCAGCTACTCCTCTCTAAATAAGGAGGAGTGTGTGGCTTTTTGTATATGACCACCCACTCAGCGTCCATTCAATACCACAGGCCACAGAAAATAAGCAAACTGATCTTTTTCTGATTTAATACACTTCTAAAAACATTTAAATCCCAATATGTGGGAGATTATTGGTTAGTTTTGTAATTAAATTCATTCAACCTTTATTTAGTCAGGTAAATCTTTTGAACCTCATGGGCTCATTTACGAAAGCGACCTGCTAAATTGTGATTTTTTAAAGAAAATTACAAATTATGGAATATATTTTGGAGACAGCTGCTGATTTTTAGTGTGTATTTGTCATTTTTGTGTCCTTAAACGTCAACAACGAGCCACATAATGTGTTTTCTATAAGGGTGTGTGTGTGAAGTCGATTTGAAACGGTGGTTTTCTTGTTGTCGAAGACGTGCATGTCTCCCTGTGTGGAAACTTCATTATGAGAACCTGACTCACTGGGCTGACGTCACGACTGCACCTCAGATGAAGAGGGTCCACACACACACACACACACACATGATCGAAAACAGTGATGTGATGTATAAAATCACATTCTGCTCCCTGCTTCATGGTGTTGGCCTTCTCTCAATGACTTCGGCTGTTTTGTTTCCTTCAAGGATGAGCTACAAAGAACGAGATCAGTCAGACAGAAACACACCTGCAGCTCTGATTAAAGAGTTGGTCTTTCAGTTTACAACAGACTTCACTTAAGAAGAGCGTGAATAGGACAGCTAGTTAAACGAGGACTTTGCAGTTTTTGTGATGGTGTGACCATGAACTCTTCACTCTGCTTTTTGTTTCTGTTGGTTCTGAACACAATGATGAGCTAACTGCAGCCTGAGCTTTAAAGATGTGTGTGTAAAGTCATTAAACCTTGATCTGACTCAACGCCGTCACAAGGCCGCTCCAACCGCTTTGTCTTTCTACAGAGGTCCGAGATGTTTGAGTACATGAAGGTTTGAAAGTGTAAAAATGAGTTATATTAAAAGTCGTTTTCATTTTAAATGTACAGTAATTCATTTTTATAATTTTTGTTTTCACTTTTCAGTATTGGATCATTTTTTCTGTGTCCTGTTTTTTGTCCAGTGTTTACAGAGATGAGTGTGTGAATAAAGGGAGAAAATGTAAACCGGGTTGAAATTATACAAAGGCTCAAAATGATTTCACTTAAACCAAAAGAAAAACAAAAGAAAACTTTGATTTCTGTGTTTTTGTTATGGATGGAGATTTCCTGCTGAACTATGAATGAAATTAGTTGAAGAATGAATCGTTACGTCTTTAAGTTAAAACAAGCAGTAGGAAGTGATGACAAAACTATAGCTAAAGCTAAAGAAACAAAACCATAGCTAAAGCTAAAACAAAACCATAGCTAAAGCTAAAGCAAACAAAACCATAGCTAAAGCTAAACAAATTAAACCATAGCTAACGCTAAACTAAACCAAACCAGAGCTAAGAGCTAATGAAAGAAAACCATAGCTAAAGCTAAACTAAACCATAGCTAAAAGCTAATGAAACAAACTAAAGTGAAAGAAGGAAAGAAAGAGAGAAAGGGAGAGAGAGAGAAAGAAAAAAAAGTTAAAACTAAAGGGACAAACCCATAGCTAAAAGCTAAAGAGACAAAGTCATAGCTAAGGCTGAAGAAGAGACAAAGCCACAGCTAAAGGCTGAAGAGACAAAGCCATAGCTAAAGGCTGAAGAGACAAAGCCATAGCTAAAGGCTGAAGAGACAAAGCCATAGCTAAAGGCTGAAGAGACAAAGTCATAGCTAAAGGCTGAAGAGACAAAGTCATAGCTAAAGGCTGAAGAGACAAAGCCATAGCTAAAGGCTGAAGAGACAAAGCCATAGCTAAAGGCTGAAGAGACAAAGCCATAGCTAAAGGCTGAAGAGACAAAGCCATAGCTAAAGGCTGAAGAGACAAAGTCATAGCTAAAGGCTGAAGAGACAAAGTCATAGCTAAAGGCTGAAGAGACAAAGTCATAGCTAAAGGCTGAAGAGACAAAGTCATAGCTAAAGGCTGAAGAGACAAAGTCATAGCTAAAGGCTGAAGAGACAAAGCCATAGCTAAAGGCTGAAGAGACAAAGTCATAGCTAAAGGCTGAAGAGACAAAGTCATAGCTAAAGGCTGAAGAGACAAAGCCATAGCTAAAGGCTGAAGAGACAAAGTCATAGCTAAAGGCTGAAGAGACAAAGCCATAGCTAAAGGCTGAAGAGACAAAGCCATAGCTAAAGGCTGAAGAGACAAAGTCATAGCTAAAGGCTGAAGAGACAAAGTCATAGCTAAAGGCTGAAGAGACAAAGTCATAGCTAAAGGCTGAAGAGACAAAGCCATAGCTAAAGGCTGAAGAGACAAAGCCATAGCTAAAGGCTGAAGAGACAAAGCCATAGCTAAAGGCTGAAGAGACAAAGTCATAGCTAAAGGCTGAAGAGACAAAGCCATAGCTAAAGGCTGAAGAGACAAAGTCATAGCTAAAGGCTGAAGAGACAAAGTCATAGCTAAAGGCTGAAGAGACAAAGTCATAGCTAAAGGCTGAAGAGACAAAGCCATAGCTAAAGGCTGAAGAGACAAAGTCATAGCTAAAGGCTGAAGAGACAAAGCCATAGCTAAAGGCTGAAGAGACAAAGTCATAGCTAAAGGCTGAAGAGACAAAGTCATAGCTAAAGGCTGAAGAGACAAAGCCATAGCTAAAGGCTGAAGAGACAAAGCCATAGCTAAAGGCTGAAGAGACAAAGTCATAGCTAAAGGCTGAAGAGACAAAGTCATAGCTAAAGGCTGAAGAGACAAAGCCATAGCTAAAGGCTGAAGAGACAAAGTCATAGCTAAAGGCTGAAGAGACAAAGCCATAGCTAAAGGCTGAAGAGACAAAGTCATAGCTAAAGGCTGAAGAGACAAAGTCATAGCTAAAGGCTGAAGAGACAAAGCCATAGCTAAAGGCTGAAGAGACAAAGTCATAGCTAAAGGCTGAAGAGACTAGCTAAAGGCTGAAGAGACAAAGTCATAGCTAAAGGCTGAAGAGACAAAGTCATAGCTAAAGGCTGAAGAGACAAAGCCATAGCTAAAGGCTGAAGAGACAAAGTCATAGCTAAAGGCTGAAGAGACAAAGCCATAGCTAAAGGCTGAAGAGACAAAGTCATAGCTAAAGGCTGAAGAGACAAAGCCATAGCTAAAGGCTGAAGAGACAAAGTCATAGCTAAAGGCTGAAGAGACAAAGTCATAGCTAAAGGCTGAAGAGACAAAGTCATAGCTAAAGGCTGAAGAGACAAAGTCATAGCTAAAGGCTGAAGAGACAAAGCCATAGCTAAAGGCTGAAGAGACAAAGCCATAGCTAAAGGCTGAAGAGACAAAGTCATAGCTAAAGGCTGAAGAGACAAAGCCATAGCTAAAGGCTGAAGAGACAAAGTCATAGCTAAAGGCTGAAGAGACAAAGTCATAGCTAAAGGCTGAAGAGACAAAGCCATAGCTAAAGGCTGAAGAGACAAAGTCATAGCTAAAGGCTGAAGAGACAAAGCCATAGCTAAAGGCTGAAGAGACAAAGTCATAGCTAAAGGCTGAAGAGACAAAGTCATAGCTAAAGGCTGAAGAGACAAAGCCATAGCTAAAGGCTGAAGAGACAAAGTCATAGCTAAAGGCTGAAGAGACAAAGTCATAGCTAAAGGCTGAAGAGACAAAGTCATAGCTAAAGGCTGAAGAGACAAAGCCATAGCTAAAGGCTGAAGAGACAAAGCCATAGCTAAAGGCTGAAGAGACAAAGTCATAGCTAAAGGCTGAAGAGACAAAGCCATAGCTAAAGGCTGAAGAGACAAAGCCATAGCTAAAGGCTGAAGAGACAAAGTCATAGCTAAAGGCTGAAGAGACAAAGTCATAGCTAAAGGCTGAAGAGACAAAGCCATAGCTAAAGGCTGAAGAGACAAAGCCATAGCTAAAGGCTGAAGAGACAAAGTCATAGCTAAAGGCTGAAGAGACAAAGTCATAGCTAAAGGCTGAAGAGACAAAGCCATAGCTAAAGGCTGAAGAGACAAAGTCATAGCTAAAGGCTGAAGAGACAAAGCCATAGCTAAAGGCTGAAGAGACAAAGTCATAGCTAAAGGCTGAAGAGACAAAGCCATAGCTAAAGGCTGAAGAGACAAAGTCATAGCTAAAGGCTGAAGAGACAAAGTCATAGCTAAAGGCTGAAGAGACAAAGCCATAGCTAAAGGCTGAAGAGACAAAGTCATAGCTAAAGGCTGAAGAGACAAAGTCATAGCTAAAGGCTGAAGAGACAAAGCCATAGCTAAAGGCTGAAGAGACAAAGTCATAGCTAAAGGCTGAAGAGACAAAGCCATAGCTAAAGGCTGAAGAGACAAAGTCATAGCTAAAGGCTGAAGAGACAAAGCCACAGCTAAAGGCCAAAGAGACAAAGCCATAGCTAAAGGCTGAAGAGACAAAACCCTTAGCTAAAAGCTAAAAAACAAACCCTTAGCTAAAAGCTAATGAAACAAAACTAAAGCAAAAAACAAAGAGATCAAAAATCAAATATATAAATATATAAAATAAATAATATAAAATAAAGTTTAATTTGATCAAATAACAATGTTTTTGAAGTTCAGTAGATTTCAGTGGGTTTCTATGGGGGAAGGTTTAGGTAAAGTGAAAAAAGTCTATAAAGTTACAAACACTGAATATCTTATCGTATTATTCTCAGTCGAGCTGAAAGTTTCGACTTCAACGACGACGACGTCAACAACAACAACAACAACAACACAGCCCAAATCAACAAAACAAACTTTTTTTTTTACAGATGTTTGTCATAATCATAGAAATGTAAAGCAATGTTTCCTTCTCAAGGAAGCAATCATTAAGCAGCTCCTTAAAAGGCATTTAGAATATTTTAATTGTCTTTAAAACCAAACAAAAGGATAAAAAAAAGCCAGCTGCAGCTCCACAGTTTTGTCTGAAAACAGACTCCAGCTGAACCAAGACTCGCTTTAAATCTCGTCTGTGATTTAAAGGAAACCGTCTGGATCGCAGGGAAAACAATAAATGAGTCTTAAAAGTTTTCAGGGGGGATCTTCCCATCATTAAAGTCATCGAAGAGGAGAGCTGACAGAGACAGTGGTGATAAATTACTCTAAGGAACACCCGTCAGCATCAAAATGAAGTTCTGCTCATGTGAGATGCTGAGATTTCCCCAGCATCACTTCATGCTTTTATATCTTTGACCATCTGGACCTAACAGCTGTTTTTTTTAGCCAACACCCACCCTGTCGATAAGTGATAACCATGTGGAGGACAATCTTGAAAATAACTACAGGTACAGTATAAAAAGATGTGTGGGTTCTAAAGGGCACACGTCTCTCCAGGTAGTTTTCCTGTACACGCTCACAACGGAGCAGATCAATACAAACATTTCTTTTACACAGTTTAGCTCAGGTTGTCATCCTGATGCTGCACAACCTCATCACTGACGAGTTAGTTTTCTTAAATCATCGGTCCACTTCACAAGAAAACTGCGAACTTCAACTACTGTATTGGTCCGTATCGTATTTTTTGATTCGCACATGAAAACGAATATTGAAATGACATGTCTTTTTTTTTTTCCTGTTTTCCTTTTTGTTATTCAATGGAAAAACAATTGAACGAAGGGTACACGGACCGTCTTAATGTTCTTTATGACCTGACTGAACATTGTTGGATTTGTACCTGGAGCATGAACTTTGGTGATGTTCCTTATCTTTTTTTTCTATAGCTCTTTTATGTAATTTACAAGCTTCAATCATCAATTACAGGTAGTCCCCGACTAACGAAGGAGTTCCGTTCCTACGCGTCGTCGTAACGCAAATTTGGACGTAACTCGGAAAATACATCCAAACTGCACCTTATACGTACAGTACTGTATTTTACCAAGCACTTAGCCTATCCTAACAATGTACCCTACATAATTATCAAAAAACACATACATTTCAGAGCCATAATGAAGGAAAAAATAGTCAATTTCCTACTCTGGACTGCTGGTGAAGCCATTTTCTCCGTTTCTCCCTCCCTCCTCCGGATTCTCCATTCGTTTACGTTGTAAAACCGCCGTCCATAAAACATCTACTTTTCCACAGCTGCTGCCTGTCCAGCTTGCTCCATTGAGTTTTGTTTTGTTTTTTGAATGTCCAGAGGACCAGACTTAGCTTTTTTAGAGAGTACAGGCAGCTGTAGCAGCTGTACCGCAGCTAGCAAAACCGGAAACCGGAAACAGCCGGAAACTGCATGAATCGGCTTCAAAATAAAAATGTTCAATATATATATATATATATATATATATACAGGTAGTCCCCGACTTACGAGCGCTCTTACATACGAGGTCCCGGACTTACGAGCTGGCGAACGAGCAGTAAATTTGTAAAAAATACAGCACTTTTTTGTGTTTTTAGATGAAAGTGTGTTAGCTAACCGTTTGGAAACACGTTTCTGAGCATGTTTATGAAGTAGTATGAATGTTTTTGATGAAAAACGAGTGTTCGTAGTAGCGCTACCATAAATGTTCCAACTTACGAGCGAAAATCCGGACTTACGAGAACACGTGTTTCTTGTTCCGACGTACGAATTTCTGGTTTACGAGCAACTCATAAGTACGGAACTCGCTCGTAAGTCGAGGACTACCTGTATATACTTTTTTTTTTAATGGAGATGCGTGTCGTAACCACGAAACGTCGTAAGTCGAGGACTACCTGTACTAGCAATGATACATCTAAAAAAGTTAAGTCAGGTCCTCTGGACGGATTTTTCTTGAAACGTTTAATATTTTATCCAAAGGACTTCTTCAGTCTGATGAGCTGCAACAAACTCAGTCTTATTAACAGCACCTTCACATAGTGGATCAACCAGTTTTGTAGACAGCCAAAACTAGCTGATAAAGGAGGACCATCAGCCTAATGACTGATCGTTAGTGCCCTGATGGTTGCTTGCTCTTTACAGAGGACTGTGATACTAGCAATAACAGCATTCCCTCTCCTCCCCTCCCACAGAGGAACTCTGTGGACCCATCAGAGGGACCCGGCTGAATAAACATTGTGTCATCATTTCAGGACTCTTGGATTCTCTCTGGCGCTGTTCCAGGTCGACCTCGGCACGAGAGTGTTTACCGATCTAACCAGAGGGAACTGACTGATTGTACCATTCTTATCAGAACTATTACAGTGTCTCTGGAGTGTCCAATAATTTTCAATCGTATCGTCTGGACAGTTTCTTTTTTATAGAACATTTCGACCTCTATCCAGAGGGCTTCATCAGCCAGAGTAGTTCCAGTTAACTGTTTCCCCACCAAGAAGAAGGACAGGACGGCCCCAGAAACCATCTTAGTTCCAGCAAACTGGTTGGTCCACTTAAAGAGTTTACTGCTTGGTGGGGAAACAGTTTACTGGAACTCCTCTGACTGATGAAGCCCTCTGGATAGAGGACAAAACGTGCGGGGCGGGGCAAAAAGTGTGTGTGCTGGGTGAGTGGGGTCCTTCATGATGCAGGTGGCCCTCTTCCTGCACTGCTGCATAGCAAGTAGCCATCAGGGCACTAACAATCAGTCAGCTGATGGATCTCCTTTATCATGTGAACAGCTAGTTTTGGCTGTCTACAACAAACTATCTGATCCACTATAGAAGGTGCTGTTTATCAAAGTCAAAGTCAAAGTCAACTTTATTGTCAGATCTGCAATATGTACTGTACAGGACATACACAGGACCGAAATTGCGTTTCTCTCAGTCCCTCGGTGCAACAGTAAACATCTAAACATTGAAACACTGAAACATATAATAATAGACATAAGCATAAAATAGTAAAACTATTATATTATAAGACTGAGTTTGTTGTAGCTCCTCAGACTGAAGAAGTCCTTTGGATGAAAGACGAACGTTTCAACAAGAATCCACCCAGTGGACCTGACTTAACCCTTTTTAGATTTTTTTCTACCTGGATTATTGAGCATGCATCAGGATGATACAGTTTAGTTATATTCTTGTGATAAATTAGAGAAATAAGGTCCACAATCCTAAAAAAGAAAAAAGAAAAGAACATTTATCTGCTGCTGTGAACACGGGAGCCACAAGAGGTTGCAGCTGTCTCATGTTAGACTGCTGAAGGTGAAGATGCTCTTCATCATCTCACTCACACTGTTAATTGACTCAACGAGGCCTGTATAAATAAAGGTTGAATGAATGAATGAATGAATTAAAAGTCTTCAAACAGGACAAACATGTGTGAATCCCGTGGGAGCTGCTGTCATTACACTCTGCCCCCCTCAACACCAGGCTGTTTAAAAATATGTTTTCAGCCAATCTTTGTGTTTGTTTTCCTAATAATGACTATGCTGTGTGTGGTAGGTTCACATGGACTTTGATAGTTTGTGGCAATACTGTATTGCAAATTGTCTATTTATAATCCTTCAAAACTTCAAGGCAAATATCTATTGTGTCAAAGATAATGTATGCTTAAATTATTTTTTTTAAAGTTGAATTTTTGTGTGTTGTATTTCTAATCGTCAACGTATATGAGATCGAAGATTGTTACCAAAGTGTGAACTACCTGGATTATTGAGCATGCATCAGGGCAAATTGTGAACATATTTGCATAGAAATAGGTCTACTCTACACAAAGTTTAAAAAAAAAGTAGGTTATGCATATTAATCAACCCCACCGATGCTAAATCATTCCAGGACTAAAGACAGAGACAGACAGAAACAGGGACAGGGTGCATGGGGGACTCCTTTGTTCCTCGTTTACTCTCCTCCGTGGCCCCTGGAAAACCATTAAACCAGGAGGACTTCTCCCAGGAGCTCGGCATTCCTTAGATTCCTCCGTTCTGATGTCAGAGCAAAGGGGGCGGAGCTTCGGAGGCGTCCCAACCAGCTGGTGCGTTCACGGTCCGCGCGGAGGCTGCAGCTTTTACTTTATTTCTCTCCACACAAAATACTTTTGGAAAAACAACTTCATA
>JBBPBX010069218.1:0-10628 GCA_038048925.1 Garcialebias charrua
ATGGCTGACAGCAGAGGTTTACAGACTCCTGAGAGCCAGGAATGCTGCCTTCACAGCGGGAGATCAGGTGGGCCTGAGGACAGCCAGAAACAACCTGGCCCGGGGCATCAGAAAGGCCAAGAAGCAGTATTCCAGGAAAATAGCTCACCGCTTCAAGGACAGCAAGGACACACGGAGTCTGTGGCAGGGAATACAGACCATCACTAACTACAAACCATCCCCCCAGACCTGTGACAGCACAACCTCCACGCTGAATGAACTGAATGACTTCTTTGCTCGGTTTGAGGCATGTAACAGCACACCTGCACAAAAACTCCCCCCCTCTCCTGATGGCCAGGTGCTGGCGCTGTCCTCAGACAGCGTGAGGCGATCATTCATCAAGATCAACGCACGGAAAGCTTCTGGTCCTGACAACATACCTGGTCGTGTGCTGAAGGACTGTGCAGGGGAACTCGCAGCGGTCTTCACAGACATCTTTAACATCTCGCTGAGTCAGGCCATCGTCCCCACCTGTTTCAAAGCCACAACCATCATACCTGTCCCAAAGAAGGCAACGCCCTCCTGCCTCAATGACTATCGTCCGGTAGCACTCACCCCCATCCTGATGAAGTGCTTCGAACGGCTAGTCATGAAAAACATCAAATCTGTCCTCCCTGCCTCCCTGGATCCCTTCCAATTTGCATATCGGTCTAATCGCTCAACCGACGATGCCATCTCCTCTGCCCTCCACACAGCTCTCACACATCTGGACACGAAAGACTCTTATGTTAGAATGCTGTTCATTGACTTCAGCTCGGCATTCAACACCATCATCCCCCAACAGCTCATCCTTAAACTGGACAGTCTGGGGCTGAACACCTCAATGTGTAACTGGCTGCTAGACTTCCTGACCGGGAGACCACAGGCAGTACGGGTCGGGAATAACACATCCAGCACCATCACATTGAATACAGGAGCCCCACAAGGATGTGTGCTGAGCCCCCTTCTATTCACCCTGCTAACACACGACTGCACACCATCGTACAGCTCCAACCACTTCATCAAGTTTGCGGACGACACAACAGTGGTGGGTCTCATCAGCAACAACGATGAGACGGACTACAGGGATGAGGTGAGCCGCCTGGCCTTGTGGTGCGGACACAACAATCTCACTCTCAACGTGGAGAAGACAAAAGAGATTGTTGTGGACTTCAGGAAGAGGGATGCCCAACATGCCCCTCTGACCATCAACAACACCACAGTGGAGAGAGTGGACAGCACCAAGTTCCTGGGAGTGCACGTCTCAGAGGACCTGTCCTGGAGCAGGAACACTGCATCACTGGCCAAGAAGGCTCACCAGCGCCTCTACTTTCTCCGCAAGCTGAATAGAGCTGGAGCTCCAACCCCCATCATGTGCACCTTCTACAGGGGCGCCATAGAAAGTGTCCTGACCAGCTGCATCACGGTGTGGTATGGTGCATGTACTGCATCCTGCCGAAAGAGCCTCCAGCGTATAGTGAGAGCAGCTGAGAAGATTGTCGGCACCTCCTTGCCCTCACTACAGGACTTACACAGCAACCGCCTCACTCGGAAAGCCCTCTGCATGGCAGGTGATCCCACACACCCACTACACAGCTGCTTCAGCCTGTTGCCATCAGGGAGGAGACTGAGGAGTCTCCAGGCTCGAACCAGCAGACTGAGAGACAGCTCTGTTCATCAGGCAGTCAGGATGCTTAACACTCTGCCAGCTCTGCCCTCCCTCCTACTTGTACTGCCTTAATCACAAAAAACTTCCACACATTACAGGTAGTCCCCGATTTACGAGCGCTCTGATCTACGAGGTTCCGGACTTACGAGCTGGCGAATTATTGGAAAAAACGCAAAAAATACTGAGTTTTCCTGTGTTTTTTCACCACAGTTCGTTAGCTAAACATGTGGACACACGTTTCCGATCATTTTTATGCACTCATAAGCAGTTTTTCGATGAAAAACGAGTGTTCGTAGTCGCGCTAGCAAAACCGTTCCAATTTACGAGCGAAATTCCGGACTTACGAGAAGCGTGGCGGCCGTTCCAAATTACGAGATTTCCGGTTTACGAGCGCCTCGTTGTAACGGATCTCGCTCGTAAATCGGGGACTACCTGTACCACACAACACAAAGTTTTTAACACTGGACTCTGTGTCATCAATACGGGTCATTCACTCAACTCACGGTCACAGTTTGCACTACTTCTCATATTTGCACTAATGTTTGTATTACATTACTGCCTATAGTCATACTACTGTTTACATTTACTGTTGACATTTATTACTACTGTTTACATTTATTACTACTGTTTACATTTATTACTACTGTTTACATCTAGACTTTTTATATCTACACTACTGCTGATATACAGTATATATTCTTTTTACTAGCCTTATTGCATAATGCCACTTTGTTTCTATACCAATATCAACTACCTCATACATATACTGTGTACATTAACCCCATATGCTGCTTTGTCACTCTTTACAAATGTCAAATGCCAGAACCTTCATTTATTTTATAGATATACTTTTTATACTTTATACTTCGGGACAGTATTACACTCTATTTCATTTTTGGTGTTGGTGAAACTTTTTATACTTTTATACTACTATGGAAAACTACTATGAAAAAACTCAGGACAGTATTACACTCTATTTCATTTTATGATTATGTTTATTAAATGTTGGTGTTTTGGTGTTGGTGAAACTTTTTATACTTTTTTACTACTATGAAAACTACTATGCAAAAAACTCAGAACAGTACTAAACTTTTATTATTTCATTTATGCTTGTTTATTAATTGTTTAGTGTTTAGTGTTTAAATGGTTACTGTTGCACCGAGGGACTGAGAGAGAAATGCAATTTCAATCCTGTGTAAGTCCTGCACATATTGAAGTTCTGAAAATAAAGTTGACTTTGACTTTGACTAAACAAAGATTTCAGCCTACTGTATTGCATAAACATTTAACTCAAAATAAAATAGACTTCAAAATCATATTGCATTCATCCATGTTTCAAATGTGTATGGATGGATTTTGTTTAAAAGATTTGTTTGGTAAATCTTTTCAACAAAAGCCATCTATCCATCATCTTTACCCGCTTTATCCTTATCGGGTCCTGGAGGTCACTGGTTCTGGTCAGATTTCTTCTTCTTTCTGCCACCTTTCATTTTATGTATTCTTTCATATACTATGAGATATGTTTTAATTGTCTTTATCTTTTGGGTTTTAATATAAAATAAAATAAAAACGATTTTTAGGGCTTTTAGAATTGATTCTGAATCGCCAGGACTAAGAATCTAGACTCTTTAAAAAAATCGTTTTTTTTTTCCTGCACCCCTAATCTGCATTTCAAAAATAGTTTTGCTGCCTCGGTGCTCCATGAACGCACAGAGGGAGGAAGGAAGAACACAGCTAGTTTTTCCAAAAATTAACAAGAAAAGCACCTAAACAATTATTTGCTTGCTCAAAATTAAAGGCAAAGATATGTCTCAGTCTAACATTTACTTTATAAATACACTTCAATGGTCAAATTAGCTGCATTTCGCCAGGGTGGTGCAGCTGGTTTGATGTTCGGTCCAAGCAGCGAGCAGAATAAAGATGGGGGTAATTTGGCAAGCCGATTTTGTCATTAGTAGCTGGTGAAGATGTTCAGTCATCCAGGACATAGTAAATTCAAAAAAGTTCAAGACAAAAATAATGAAGTATAAAGTATAATAAATAAAATGCAGTTGTATTTGTCTGGAACATTTTTGAATTTGTCATTATAGCCACTTTTACCTATTGCATGATACAACATTATGCCATACAGCTACTACTACTACTACTACTACTACTACTACTACTACTACTACTACTACTACTACTACTACTCCGCTGCCATACAGTGGCTGAAGGTGGTAATGTTCTTTTTTTTCAGTCAGAATAAATGAAGACAGTTATATCTCAGCCAAAAATTGGTTTGTAAATATGGGGAAAAAATCCATAAATATGTAGCTTGGGCCTATAAATTGCAGGGCATGCAAATTATGCAAAAAGGTGCTACTTATAGGTCGGCAATTATGGTAGGAAAAAAGTTAAGTTTTTTGTCAATAATTTCAGAAAGTGAAATTACATAGATTCATTATACATAGAGTGAAAATGTTCAAGTCTTTATTTCTTGTAATTTTGATCAGTATGGCTTACAATTAACAAAAAAAATCAATGGCTCAGAAAATTTGAATATTGTGAAGAGGTTCATTATTGTAAACTTCTGGTGTCTCACCCTAATCAGTTAACTCCCAGACAAGAGCTGCAAATGTCTAATTCCTCAAGTCCAACCACTCCTGAACCAGAGACGTAATCAGAAACATCTTACCTGCTGAAGAGACAGAACTGGACTGTTGCTCAGAGGTCCAAGGTTCTCTTTTCACATGAAAGTAAACCATGTCATTTTGAAATCAAGGTCCCAGAGTCTGGAGGAAGAGAGGAGTGGTCCAGAATCCACGTTGTTGAAGTTCAGAGAGAAGTTTCCACAATCAGGGATGGTTTGAGTCCATGTCCTCTGCTGGTGCTGGTCCACTGTGTGTCTATCTCTGCTGTCATATGTGGATCTCAAGGACGCATATTAAATTGGATTTGTGATAACTGGTTTGTGTTTTCTGAAGTCCTCAGTCAATGCAGCTTTGATACTTCAGAGATATAACAGTAATCGTCTATGTCTGAGGTCAACTCCTCCCCAGTAGTTATACATTTTTCATTCATTATGTTCATACTTTTTTTTAAATCACTTTGGGCAGCAAGTCACAACTGACCTCACACCAGTTGGTCACACCAAATGGTTGGTTTCCTAAAACAGAATGAACAGATATGGATATATAGAAAAGGTTTGTAGGCTCAATCATCCTGGTGGATAACAAAACAAAGTTAAATCATGTCATCTGGACCCGTTTCTTTAAGGGAGAAAGGTTTCATCTTCCAGCCGCAAGACTTCATCAGTCTGTGGCCTGCTAACCAGATGTGTCCCATAAGTAGCCTTCATAAGCCAACCTTGAAACAGGTCCAGATGAAATGATTTAACTTTCTTTTGTTATCTACCTGGATGATTGAGCCTACAAACGTTTTTCCTTTTTTTCTGAACTATTTTGGCCTTGGTGTCCTCAGGCTGTTTCTGTGAGTAGCCAGTTGGCCATCTGGTCTAAAACATTTGATTGCTAATCAAAATGATTGATTGTTTTTGGACAGATGGGTCCTTTTGCATGTGTTACAAGCCTGCTTTTGAGATTCCAACAGCAGGTTGGCTTGAAACACAGTAATGAAGACTACTTATGGGACAGATCTGGTTGGCAGGCCACAGACTGATAAAGTCTTCCGTATGGAAGATGAAACGTTTCTCCCTTAAAGAAACTGGTCCAGATGTGGACAGATGCTGACTAATTTGTGGTAGGAAATATTTTCCTCATAAAAACCATAAAAACGGCCAAATAATTATACAGATAGGATTACAAATCAGAGTCAGATAGTCTTTATTGTCATTTGCACTGCATGTGGTACATGTGATGAAACAAGATTATGTACACAGGGTCCCAAATACAAATACTTTGTCACTTGAAGGTAAACAGTTTTACATGTACATAAAAAATACTTTTGTTTTTTGTTCTTATTCCACCTGAATAAGGTGATGAAGTGGCTCACAGATGAAGATTTTACACAACTATGAACTTTACACAACTATGAGAGAAGCTTTTGTGTGCGTTTTGGTTCTGTGGAGTCTTCTGTAGCACCTCTCGTGGAGTACCTCAGGGATCTATACTTGGCCTCCTTCTGTTTTCCCTGTATTTACTACCTCTGGGATATATTCTCCGGAAACATGGCATTTCTTTTCATTTTTACGCCGATGACAGCCACATTTATGTTCCATTGAAACAAGGTAAACAATACTCCCTGAACCAACTTCTGGATTGTATGGCTGAAGTCAGAGCATGGATGTCTCGCAACTTTTTACATTTGAATGAGAAAAAGACTGAGGTCCTGTTATTTAAGCCCAGTGAGGGTTCCAATGTTCATGCTGATCTGGGTCCTTTAACACAACATCTGATTGGGACAGCAACTAACCTGGGTGTAAGGCTGGACAGTGATTTTAAACTAGATGCTCAGATTAAATCTGTGGTCAAGTCCAGTTTTTATCACCTGAGACAACTGGCCAAGGTGAAACCATTCCTGTCACAACATCATTTTGAGATTTTAATCCATGCTTTTATCACAACTCGTCTGGACTATTACAATTCACTTTACGTCAGTCTGAGCCAGTCATTACTGACTTGACTTCAACTGGTTCAGAATGCTGTTGCTCGTCTTTTAACTGGTACCAGGAAATGAGAACACATCACCCCTATCTTAAAATCACTACACTGGCTCCCAGTTCATTTCCAGATTAAGTTTAAAGTTATTTAGGGCCAGTTTACACGGCGCGTATTTTGAGTGTAACCGCTACTTTCTCTTTACGACTTTGCTTATCGCCTACACGACGCTGCTGGCTCCCCTCGATGACTCCGATGGTTTTTGAACCCAGCTCTCAAAGTGGAACTTTTTCGCTGACCCCCCGTTGATAATGTAAACATCTCCCGTGGAGCTTTTGTTTGAACACATGCACGCAGCACGCACGCGCAGACAGCCGGCATTTTAACAATGGCGGTGGACTGGACAGAGGACACACGCACCACTTTCTGAACTATAGCTGATGGAATATATTTTGATTCTCATATTTAATTATTCTACACCTTACCTGCATCTGTGTTGGAAGAGAGCCAGCTGCCTGGATCCAGTTGTCTGTTAACGAGGCAGTCGGACATTTCACGTGTCACGCTGCACTATAACATACTAAATGTGCTATATATTAACAGTTTAACAATAATAAACAGTATTTATGTTAGCGTGGGAGATATTTAAATTTATCTGAGCTAAATGAAGCTATCTGGACTCGTTACGTCATGCCTAACATGCTGCTGAAAATGAAGACACCAGGTTGATTTTTAATTTATTTATTTATTCAACACCACAAACTCATGTCACAAACACTGAGAATTAAATTGAACACTTTTAAAAACACGTTAACCGAACTTTAATGAACTGGACTCTGTTGTTTTCATCCTGGTGGAAACTGGACCCACATCCGAACCGGTTCGCTTCGTGGAACGACAGCTTCGACCTCGCAGGAAAAAAATAAAAATAAAACCTCAGTTGGTTGTTCTGTGATCGAACTAAACACAAGGAAACATTATTAAGAACATTGTTTACCTTGTAGCGCTGCTGTAAATCAGCTGATTCTCACGGACTAAAGTCAGACATGTTGACTCGGTTCCGGTCCAGTCAGCAACTGGTGTGCAGCTTGCTAGATGAAGCGGCCCCACTTGGTGTCAAATCTGTTGACTCTTATCCAAATTCCAGCTTTAACTTGTTGTTAACTTGTTGACAACAACTTGTAGTAGCTGAACTTTTAGCCAGAGAGGAAAACAGGCTGCCTCGTCTGCTCTGTTTACATCAGGCAGCAGTGGCACGCATGCGCAGTAGTGAAGGTTCCAAAAATCACAGCGCCATCTAATGGCCCAGCATGGTAACTACAGTAAATTCATGAGTACGGGGGGTGGGGGGGAGAGAGTCGTATCCACAGAATTCGCCCATGTCAACGCAAAACTTTCAACCTAATTAACATACCCAAAAGTTGCGTTTCCCCCACACAGTGTCCGTGTAAACAGGGCCTTAGTTTGTATTCAAACGTCTTCATGGTCTCGCCCCACAGTATCTGTCCGACCTTCTCCAGCCGTACACTCCCTCACGCTCTCTGAGGTCAGCAGATCAGCTGCTGTTGGTCGTCCCAAAGTCCAACAGGAAGCTGAGAGGTGACTGAGCATTCTCAGTCGCTGCCCCTAAACTGTGGAACGAGCTGCCTTTGCACGCCAGACAAACTGACTCATTTCCTGTTTTTAAATCTGTTCTGAAGATGCATTTTTTTGTCTTTGGCTTTCAACACAGCTTGAAATGTTGGTTTTACTGTTTTTAAGTTATTTGTTTTATACTTTTTACTGTTTGCTGTTTTGATCTGGTAGTTCATCACTTTTATGGTATTTTTTGAGTTTATAGTTTTATGCTTGTTCATGTTAGTGTACAGCACTTTGGCCAACGATGTTGTTTTAAAGTGCTTTATGAATAAAGTTGTATTGTATTGTATTGTATTGTATTGTATGAACTTTGTTAACTATGTAACTCCTTACATACAGTGAAACAAAGAGAGGATGGGAATAAGGAGACAGCAGAGGAAAAGAATGACATCACATCTCCTTGTTTTCTATCCTTAGGCTACTCCCTCTCTCCTTCTTTTTATTTTTTGAATTATAGATGCTTAGTTTTGTTGATGTTTTATTAAACACCACCTAGATCAGATCTCAGTGACATACAAGCTTTTAGCAGCATAGCCTGGCGTTCACCTTAACACGACACCACACATGGAGTGATTAGGCAGTCATTAGGGGTGTACGATTACAGGAAGTGTGTGTTCATTATGATCATATGCTGCTCAGTGTGTGTGTGTGTGCGTGCGTGCGTGCGTGCGTGCGTGTGTGTGTGTGTTTTTGGTAACCCGAGCCCTGATAATCAAACTATAGCTTTTGCTTTAAAATGCAGGCTCAGATTACCCAACGCCCCACCTGGCTGATAATGACCAATAGATATTTATGTTGCCATGACAACAGCAAACAACTAAGCTCTTGACAACAACGCAAACACCCAAACTGCTTCACTGTACATGAAATGTGTACTTATGTGGTTTTAAATTGAATATAGTGGGAAAAACATAGCAAGGCTTTAATTTTTTTTTGTGAAAAAGCAGAGCTTACAGAAAGCACACACACATCCTACGGTATGTAAATTGACAAAAAACACACTTCACACATTGAAAAACATAGCAAGGCTTTAATTTTTTTTACACCCCCCCCCCCCATCCCTTTCTTTATTGAATAGTTCAAACATTTAGACCATTTTGAGGCTTTTTGTCATTTTTTTTGCCATTTGCAGAGAATACTGCCTTGCTGTGAAGTTCAGCCAGATGACTGCAAACAGCTTGTGAGGCACAAGCTAAAGACACAAACTAAGCGCCTGTTTAATTAACAGTTCTTTGTGGTGGGAAGTCTTGCTGCACAGACTGAAGTCGCAGCAGTGTCTCTGTTCTGTTGGTTCGAGGAGCCGACTTGTGTTCAGAAAGCATCACTACAACTGATGACCAGAAAAAAAGTCTCATTTTTAATTGAACCCGTCTCAGAAATAGATAAAGGCATTATTTTAGTTTAAGGAGAGGACATCTTCTGACACATTCTTTTCATTCCTTCTTTTTTGTTTTGTTTTGGTTGTGCAAAAGTTGTAATATTCTCATTTCAGTTTTTCTGCCCAAGCTCCATCTTGGCATCATTCACAAAAAAAATGTGCTTGAATGTTTTTCCATGTGCTTATGTTACAACTTAGAGATGTTTATATTTTTTATGGGCCTATTAGAAAATACATAGTTATAATGAACTGTAACATTATGTGTAATTTGATTAAAGAAAGTATCATTATTATAAATCTAGAGTGTTTTCTTAGTTAGATCCTGGATTCATTCATTCATTCATTCATTCAACCTTTATTTATACAGGCTAGCCTCGTTGAGTCACGGGGACTCATTTACAAGAGGGACCTGTCTCACTCACACCAAACAACCATCCACTCTCACACTCACACCTAGGGTCAATTTAGAGTCACCAATCAGCCTAACAAGCATGTTTTTTGGTCTGTGGGAGGAAACCGGAGTACCCGGAGGAAACCCACGCATGCACGGGGAGAACATGCAAACTCCACCCAGAAAGGCCCGGACCGGGATTTGAACCGGCAACCTTCTCGCTGAGAGGCAGCAGCTCTACCAGTTGTGCCACCGTGCTGCCCGTGCTGGATGTTGTTGTGATGAGTGTCATGGCAAGGGGGTTAAAGATTAGAGGGTGATCCAGCAAAGTTAAGGCAGGTCCTCTGGAAGGTTTCTTTTTGTTGAAACATTTCACATTTTCATCCAAAAGACTTCATCAGTCCAAGGAGCCACAACAAACTCAATCTTATAAATATCACCTTCACATAGTAGATCAACCAGTTTGATGGTGCTAAAATGGTTTCTGGAGTTCGCGCTCTCCGCCACGGACTCGATTGAGGCAGTCATGGCCAAAATGGTTCAAAACATCCAGGTTTGATACTACTGTATACTGGTGTGTATAGTATTCAATACCATACTGATTTGTCACTTGATACTACTTTGTATAATACTCGAAGAACAAAAAAGAGAAACTGTTCAACAAGCTCCTGCATTGTGAAATTGGAAGTTAATTGATGTCTGTGAACTGTGACACCATAATGCCTTAAACATTTAGGTTGTTACTACGTTAATTCCTGACTGAAGGCCTAACACTTATGGTCATGATTTGCCACATCTATAGATTACGCACTGTTGAGACGTAAAATACTTTTACAAGAAGACAAAAATGGACCATTTAGTGCGCACACACACACGCACACACACACATACAAACACACACACACACACACACATACATAAATATATATATATATA
>JBBPBX010069219.1:0-11382 GCA_038048925.1 Garcialebias charrua
GTCACAGGATTGTATTAGTCTGTTTTATCTGTCTTTCTTTCTATTTGATAATCACAGATGAGACTAAGGGTAATACAAAAGTAAAGTTTGTCTGTTTGCATGCAAAACTTTTCTTACAGAATGTTAAATATCCGATCTTCTGTTAGAAAATATGCATGTTTTGCATTAGTGGGATGACTTTATCTGTTATTGTGAGCACAATAACCTAAAGCCAGCTGAAACCCAGACTGTCTTTCTTGTATCTCTGATTGTTCAGATCCTTTCCTGAATGTTGACATGTTACTGGTCAAGGAAGAAAGGATTTTCTTAGTCACAGATGTCACAGGGCTACATTTACATTATTAACAATAAAGTACTTTTAGCATGAGGATGTTAATTTTCATGAACTATTTATAGCACAACAGGAGACAGAAGAAAAAAAGGTTAAAACTGTACTATGTAACTTTGTAGTGCAGTCTGTAACTTTTCTAACAATATATTTTTAACATATTTCTTCACTCTGTCACTATCTACTGACAGACTGGTGTTAGACAAAGTAATCTCTGAAAAAAACTATAGTCCCCTTGCTTCTCTATCAGCATTTATAAAAACACTAAAAACACAGAGTGACCCGCCGTTAACCAGCCAATAAAAACAGAGTTTGTAACCAGCCAATAAAAACAGAGCTTGAATTTGAATCAGCCAATAAAAACAGAGCTTGAATTTGAATTTCAGCAGAGCAAGGTGGAGCAGAGCCATATATGGCTCTGAGGGGGAGGGATCAGAATGCTTTGCCTGTTGAAAATATTTCTAAGTTCTGTGCTCTACAGAAAGTTACACATAGCACCTTTAAGTTAAATATTTTTTAAGAGGATGAAGATTTCACGTGTTTCTGATTTTATTAATCAGTTGTTTAATGTTCACTTAAAATTTTTGGTCAATGACTGAAATAAAAATAAAGAATCTGTACTTTTCTTGATCATAAAACTTATCAGTCATTTGTCATCAAATAAATTTAAAAGTACGGAAACGTAGTGTTGCCACCTGGTGAAAATATTTTTTGGGGCTTATGTAGTAATAACGTGATAATATCACGTTATTACGTGATACGTATCACGTTATTATGTGATACGTATCACGTTATTACTACATATTATCACGTAATAACGTGATACGTATCACGTAATAACGTGATACGTATCACGTTATTGCTACATTGCAGCACGGTGGCACAACTGGTAGAGCTGCTGCCTCTCAGCGAGAAGGTTGCCGGTTCAAATCCCGGTCCGGGGCCTTTCTGGGTGGAGTTTGCATGTTCTCCCCGTGCATGCGTGGGTTTCCTCCGGGTACTCCGGTTTCCTCCCACAGACCAAAAAACATGCTTGTTAGGCTGATTGGTGACTCTAAATTGACCCTAGGTGTGAGTGTGAGAGTGGATGGTTGTTTGGTGTGAGTGAGACAGGTCCCTCTTGTAAATGAGTCCCCGTGACTCAACGAGGCTAGCCTGTATAAATAAAGGTTGAATGAATTATCACGTAATAATGTGATACGTAAAACGTAATAACGTGATACGTATCACGTAATAACGTGATATTATCACGTAATAACGTGATACGTATCACGTTATTACGTGATAAGTATAGATGTCCATCCACATGGTATCAGCACCATTACCCATAATGCAGGTTCTTACTCAAAGAATTGGGTTAATGGTTTCTAAAGAGAAACACAAACTGCAGTCAGTGTTCGTTGATCACATTAATGGGCATTTTGGGTTTTTTAAAGGGAGCAAGCTAACAGAGCTACAACCTGATGGTGTTTCATAGAAAATGCAGATGTTTGATAAGGAAAAAAATGTGGGAAAAAAACCCGCTCGTGTTTAGTTTTCATGAAACTGCGAAAAACCACATTAGCTTATTTTGAGTGAAGTTTGGATCTCTGTCTTTAATGCATATCTTAGAGATATTAGTAGAGAAATGTAGAATATACCCAATAATTAAAGGAACTGAATGAAGAAATGTAAGTTTGGTGATAAACATGGGAGTTAGAGTCAGTTTATCAGAAATTTATTCAGGAGTAAATTAACCAAGACAAATCAAGTACATGGGAATGCTAGTTTTCTGAATGAAAAGGTTGACACTTTCAAAACTTTGTAGTATCAAACTCTTGGTCAAGAAAGTGGAGAACTTTAAACTGTTTAAGTGTGCATCTTAATCATCTTGTTTTGGAGGTCAGACCTGCAGTTCTAGGCTCTACAGTACATCCCTTAATTTGCATTTTATCTGGAACTACCTACTGGATGAAAGCAGCACAGAAGCCAGCCTCTCTCCCATTGTGACCCAGGCTCTGACAGGGGACATAAAACTGAATAAATCCCCCCAGGCAGATGTAACGTTGACACTGACTTGTCCTAAAAAACATAACATGTCTAAAGAAAATAATACAGCAAACAGTTGAAAAGTGTCTTCATTTTATTGAATTTTCATCACTCTACCATCTAGAGCAGCACATTCATGTCGACGTGACGTTCTAAAATGCAGACTAGCTACAGGAATATCAATACTGCGTTTGTTTGTGAAAACTTACACACTTTGTCAAGTTTGCATTTAACTTTTTTTCCTAAAATCTTCTTAACATAGCCATAAAATATCACAGACAAATGTCATCCTATACAAAACTACTGCACTCTGTGGAAACAACATGCCATTGTAAAAAAGGAACAAAATACTGTTTATAATTTTTTTTAAAAACATATGCTTTAAAGGCTTTCCATAGGTTATTCACTTTTATCATGAACTGTAAGACTTACTCACATTTTCAAGTTAGCATTGATTTTTTTTTACAGTTTTCCTAAAATTTCCTATTTTTGTTGGGCACTTATAGCTGAGAGTGTACAGACACGTTCACCCATAAACATTAAGTCTTTCGACAGATTAAACATGCGTAAAAAGATTAACAAAAAACATACAGGCACTCCCTGTTAGCTTATTTCTACATGAAAAAGTGTGAAAACATAAACTATTCTCAATCATTTAACATTACTTTTGATGTGTTGAGGTTTCACATTTAAATAATATTGAACTGTCCCATTCTGCTCAGGATTCTTCTCAGAGTGCGCATACTGATGATGATGTGCGAAGTGCGAAGCATCATCAGTATCTCTCCATGTTTTAGACCAAGCATGAAGTAAAACTTGAGATGAAATTCTGTAAATTAGCCATTGTTAGCATGCAGGCAAAAACAAGCGTATGGGCGAACTTGCATTATGGGTAATGCTGCTGATACCATGCGGATGGACATCTATACTTATCACGTTATTACGTTATACGTATCACGTTATTACGTGATAATATCACGTTATTACGTGATACGTATCACGTTATTACGTGATAATATCACGTTATTACGTGATAATATGTAGTAATAACGTGATACGTATCACGTTATTACGTGATACGTATCACGTAATAACGTGATACGTATCATGTTATTACTACATAAGCCCCCAAAAATATTTTCACCAGGTGGCAGCTCTACACTTCCGTATACAAGGAACTTGTTTCACTGATGATTTAAAAAAAAAGAATTTATTTTTATTTTTACCTTGAACTCCTGATGGTCCATTCTTTCCAAGCTTCCCCAAGTCCCCCACCTCTCCAGTCACACCTTGGTCTCCTGAAATCAAAAGGAAAGAAAAATTAATGCAAATTGTGTGCATATTTGAAAATTTACATCCAGCCATTATCTTCTGCTTGTTCTGAAGTCAGGTCGCAGGGGCAGCAGCTTGAGCTGTGAGGCCCTGACAACTCTTTCCATAGCCACCTCATCCAGCTCTTCTGGGAGGATTCCAAGGTGTTCCCAGATCAACCGAAAGACATACTTTCTCCAGCATGCCCTGGGTCATCCCTGGGATCTCCTCCCAGTTGGACATGTCAGAAGCACCTCCCTAGGGAGGCGCCCAGGGAGCATCCTTACCAGATGCCCAAACCACCTCAACTGGCTACTCTCGAAGTGGAGGAGCAGCATTTCTACTCCGAGTCTCTCCCGGATAACTGAACTTCTCACCCTATCTCTAAGGGAGAGTCCAGCTACCCTGTGGAGGAAACTCATTTCAACAGCCTGTATCTGCAATCTAATTTTTTTGGTCACTACCCAGAGCTCGTGACCATAGGTGAGGGTAGGAACGTAGACCAACTGGTAAACAGAGGGCTTTGCCTTACTGCTCAGCTCCCTCTTCACTACAACAGACTTGTACAGAGTTCCTTGTGTATGTGTGTGTGTGTGTGTGTGTGTGTGGGGGGGGGGGGGTACTTAGCTCTAAAAACAGCTAGAGCTAACCTTGCATGCAATAAGACACAAAATGTGCATATCGAGAGAATCCAGGGTTTCCTCCAGGACAATGCAAACACTCAGAGGCTGTGGTAAGACACCCGAGTTAACAGAATACAAGGGTCCTCAAATACGTTGTAAAGATGAACTAAATTATCATTTTAGCAAGTTTGCGGTACTGAACTCAACTACAGTGAGGAAATCAGAGCCCAAACCATGTGAGAAGTCACTGTCTTTAGAAACCAATGATGACCACATGGGCCCTGAATAACATTAACATACAAAAGGCAGATGGGCCAAATGGGATACCAGGGCACCTGCTCAGGAAAAGTGCTGAACAGCTGGCCTCGGTTCTGACAGACATCTTCAACACCTCCCTGAACCATTTTCTCCTCATGTTTCAAGACAGCCACCATCATACCAGTCCCCAGAAAGTCCACAATAATTAGCCTGAATGATTACTGCTGTAGGGTTTCTGGGGTCTGGTCCTGCATGTTGTGTTTTTCCCTCATGTTTACCAGCCCTTCCTCCTCCTGTGATCCAGCACTGTCACACCTGTCTCTAATCCTAATCACTGCAGGTGTCTGTCATTTCACCTTGTCAGTGTCTGTATACATTCAGCCCCTTGGTGTCTTAGTTGTCTCTGGATTGTCCTGTCTAAGGCTTCATGCTCGTTCTCCCTCTGTGTCTCATCCGATTTAAAAATAAGTTAGCTGCCTTGTCAGCATTTTGTTTTGTTTCTTTTGTAAATGAACATTTTTTCTTATTTTATCGGAGCCTCCTCATCTTCCTACACATGGGTTCACAACACAGAAATGCGATCCTGATCGAATACAGAGACCATAAAGAACCCAGCAGGATGATTCAACTTTTGGATTTCCTGTCCCGTGAGGCAGCAAAGACCGATCGGCGTGAGGAGGAGGAGAGGAAGAGAAACCCGTACCAGGGTACCTGTCTGGCATTTAAACCAGGTTTTTTTCCCTCACCACCTCGCCTTTTTTCTCCTCCTCACAGATCGGCAACGCTTCACGACCCACCCCCTCCCCAACCACCTCCTGCTTTTCCGGGGCGGTTTTTTAATGGAGGGGGGCAACCCGCCGCTCAGACTCACCGCAGGAGGGATGGGTGGCAGAACCGAGCCGGCTCCATGTAACTCGAGCGCGCATCTCTTCAGACGCACCCAAGTCCTCGCCCGTTTGTTTCCCTTTCCGGGGGAGGACGTCGCACCTGTCACTGAGGGGGAGGATGCTGCACGCCACTGTGCACCTGTCGTTAGGGGGGGAAGAACCCTGCAGTCCCAGCGATCCCCGTTGTGGAGGACATCGTCTCCAGGTACACTGGGGATGACAGTGATGACGACTCGCCGGAGACGTGGGAGCAGTTCCAGCAGGCGTGGATGGAGAGGCGCATGCTGCGCTCACTTCTGCTGGCTCCTGCTCAGCCTGGTTCTCCTCCAAGCTCACCTCCAGCTGATCTCACCCCCTCACCCTCAGTTGCACCCGGTCCGGGTTCCACACCAGCTTCTCCTGCCTGGCTGTCCATGCCAGCAACATCAGCTCTGGACTCACTGGTCTTCACACCAGCTCTGGACCTGCTAGTCTCTACACAAGCTCTGGACACCCTGGTCTCAACACCAGCTCTGGACCCGCAGGTCTCAACATCAGCCCAGGACTCGTTGGGTTTCACCCTAGCACCTGCCTCACTGGGTTTTGCCCCAGCACCTACCTCTCTGGGTTTCACCCCAGCACCTGTCTCACTGGGTATTGCCCTAGCACCAGGGCTGGCTCACACACTAGCACTGGACTCGCTGGCTCACACACCAGCACTGGACTCGCTGGCTCACACACCAGCACTGGACTCACTGGTTTCCACACCAGCACCAAGGCTGGGTCTCGCACCAGCCAAACCAAGGCTGGTTCCCACACCAGCACCAAGGCTGTGTCTCGTACCAGCCAAACCAAGGCTGGTTCCCAATCCGGCACCAAGGCTGTGTCTCACACCAGCCAAACCAAGGCTGGTTCCCGTGCCAGCACCCAGACGGGTTCCCGTGCCAGCATCCAAGCGGGTTCCTGCACCTGCTACGTTGGGTCCTGCACCAGCCGCCGACCCACCGGGTTCATCAGAAGTAGTGTCTCTGTTTCTCTCCACAGAAACTGCTCCCGAGGTGGTCCTGGGTCCCGAGGTCCTCGCTCCTCCAAAGGTCCTCGCACCACCGGAGGTCATTGTTTCACCGGGGTCTTTGTTCTCAAGGTCCTCGCTTTACCAAAGGTCTTCCCTCCTGAGGTCTTCGCATCAGAGGTCCTCACTCCATCAGAGGTCCTCGTTTCCTCAGAGGTCCTCGCTCCATCAGAGGTCCTCGCTCCATCGGGGGTTTTGCTCTCAAGGTCCTCGCTTCGCCGATGGTCTTCCCTCCTGATGTCTTCGCATCAGAGGTCCTCGCTCCATCAAAGGTCCTCGCTCCATCAGAGGTCCTCGCTCCATTAGAGGTCCTCGCTCTCCCAGAGGTTTTCACCCCAGAGGTCCTCGCTTCTCCTGAGGTCCTCGCTTCTCTGGAGGTCTTCACTTCTCCGGAGGTCTTTGCTCCGCCGGAGGTCTTTGCTCCACCGGAGGTCTTCGCTTCGTCTGAGGTCTTCACTTCACCGGAGGTCTTCGCTCCACCCGAGGTCTTTGCTCCACCAGAGGTCTTTGCTCCACCAGAGGTCTTAACTCCACTGGAGGTATTTGCTTCTCATCTGAAGGTCTTCGTGCCTCGTCCAGAGGTCTTCGCTCCCGAGGCCCTCACTCCTCATCCAGAGGTCTTCGCTCACTAGGCCCTCGTTCCTCATCCAGAGGTCTTTGCTCACGAGGCCCTCGCTCCTCATCCAGTGGTCTTCGCTCATGAGGCCCTCGCTCCTCATCCAGTGGTCTTCGCTCATGAGGCCCTTGCTCCTCATCCAGAGGTCTTCGTTCACTAGGTCATTGCTCCTCATCCAGAGGTCTTTGCTCACAAGGCCCTCGCTCTTCATCCAGAGGTCTTTGCTCATGAGGCCCTCATTCATAGAGCTACAGCTGTCTCTTGGGTCTCTTCACCTGCAGCTGTAGCCTCTCCACTTGCCATAAAGGGAGGTCTTGCGGCCGCCCACCGGAACCTTGGTCCAAGGGTAGATGGCATCCTGGCTGCCCACCAGACCTCTGGCCTGTCAACGGACGGTCACCAGATCACCCCCCGGATCTTCAGCCCTGCCGTGGATGGTCTCCTGACCACCCACCTTGACTTGGGGGGGCTTAGGGTTTCTGTGTTTCCCTTTTGTGTCCAGTTTATGTTACCCTACTTTTGTCTTTTTCTTCCCACCCTCCCTCCCAAGTGGATGGTGCTCTCCTTGGGATTTCAGGGGCCATCCCTTGAGGGGGGGTCCTGTAGGGTTTCTGGGGTCTGGTCCTGCATGTTGTGTTTTTCCCTCATGTTTACCAGCCCTTCCTCCTCCTGTGATCCAGCACTGTCACACCTGTCTCTAATCCTAATCACCGCAGGTGTCTGTCATTTCACCTTGTCTGTATATATTCAGCATCAGAGGTCCCAGGCGGGTTCCTGCACCTGCTACGTTGGGTGCTGCACCAGCCGCCGACCTGGTGTCTTGTCAGTTGTCTCTGGATTGTCCTGTCTAAGGCTTCATGCTCGTTCTCCCTCTGTGTCTCATCCGATTTAAAAGTAAGTTAGCTGCCTCGTCAGCATTTTGTTTTGTTTCTTTTGTAAATAAACATTTTTACTCATTTTATCAGAGCCTCCTCATCTTCCTGCACATGGGTTCACAACACAGAAACACAATCCTGATAACTGCACCATTGCATTGACTCATATACAGTAATGATGGTGTGGCTCATAAAGCAGCATATGGTCTCCCAACTTCCTTCAGTTTTTGACTCAAGCCAGTTTGCTTATCACCTGAACTGTTCCACAGAGGACAATAGCTCTTACCTCTCAGTCTTCAACATTTGGAAGAGAGGAACACCTTGGTGTGAATTCTGTTTGTAGATTCACTTTGGCTTTTAATACAATAATCCCCCAGCATCTAGTAAGCAAACTGACACCCTTCAGTTTTGACGGCACACTCTGTAACTGGATTCTGGATTTTCCGAGTGAAATTCCTCAGTTTGTCCATGTGGGGAACAAGACAACCTCAATAATCACGTTGAGTCCCGGCTCCTTTCAGGGTTCTGTCCTGAGTCCTCTACTCTTCACTCTCACAGATGCCATGACCAGTCACCAGGTGCACTACCAATAACATAATCAAATTTACTGATGATATATAGTGGTTGGCCTGATCAGGAACAACAGTGACCAGGAAGGAGTGCGTACAGAGAGGAAGTGGAGCAGCTGGTGAACTGCTTCAGCAGAAACTTTCTCCTGAATGTGGCCAAAACAAAAAAACAACACTGTTGCCTTCAGAATGAAATGGAGTTAATAAGTTAACTTAGGTTCGGGAGCAGGGCCACGCCCAAATCACGCCTCCAATTATCCCACGCAACCTACTTATACCTTGTTCACCTATTCATCTCATCTCCGTTCGTTACGTTTTGTCAACCCCAATCCCCCCCTCTCCATTCTTCCATGTTTACTCTTCGTCCATAACCACGCTTTGCTTTCTCTTGCTCAGGTTCCGTCCGGGGGGGTTCATCATCGGGCTCGGGAAGGAAAACAAGTGAAATGTTCCCGAAGGCCAAACCCCACACAAGAGTCTTCTCATCCCAAGCCCTTCAGCACTCTCCTCGGACAACCTCCTTCAGCTCCACTCATCCATTCATCCCCTCATCCCTACTTCCCTTTCCCCTTTCATCCCTTCATCCCTACTTCCATATTCCCTTCATCTTCTCATCCCTACTTCCATCCTCTCCTACATTCATTCATCCCTTCATCCCCTCATCCCTCCATCCCTTCCGATCATCCCTACTTCCATCTTCCCTTCATCTACTCATCCTTACTTCCATCCTCTCCTGCATTCATTCATCCCTTCATCCCCTCATGCCTCCATACCTCCATCCCTTCCTATCATCTTTCCTACCTCCCCTTTCTTCCCTCATCCCTACAACTCTTCATCCCTCATCTTTTCATCATTAAAAAACTGAAACTTGTTTTTTGTGGCGTGGTCCTTGCTAATGAAACAGCCTATTCAAACTCCGCTGATGATCAACAGCTCAGCAGAAGAGGTGGTGGACAGCACCAGGTTCTTGGGAGTGTACATCATGTACAAATTAACCAGGTCAAAAACACAATATCTCTGGTCAATAAGTGCATCAACATTTGTACTTTCTTTGCAGGATAAGGAAATCAAAAATCTCCCTAAGCATTTTCCCCCTGATTCTGACAGATTTTTTACAGTGATAATAGTTTGTCTGTCTGCCTGCTATTCTCTGTCTGTCTGTCTGTCTGTCTGTCTGTCTGTCTGTCTGTCTGTCTGTCTGTCTGTCTGTCTGTCTGTCTGTCTGTCTGTCTGTCTGTCTGTCTGTCTGTCTGTCTGCCTGCCATTCTGTCTGTCTGTCTGTCTGTCTGTCTGTCTGTCTGTCTGTCTGTCTGTCTGTCTGTCTGCGATGTAAAGAAAATAAAGCATATCTAGCATGTACAGTATGTAGGCAAAACAAATCATTTATGCCTCAAAGGTTATGAACCTACTTTTGTAAAAAGAAGCTATATTGTAAGTCACATGACCACCTGACCACAACTTTAGTTTCTGTACCTTGTCTACCTGGTGAAAACTGTAATAAATGCTTAATTTTCATTTCAGTTTACATCAGTACATTTGACTGTATCATAAGTGACCCCCCAAAATAACTCATCCTAAAAGCTCCCTCTTTACTGACACACTGAATGATGAGGTGAAATTTCTACCCTTGCATCACGCGTCTTTATTTGAGCCAGAACTAACTCGTTTTAAAAGAGCTGAAAAGAAAATTAAGCATTGCGTAACTTTCTATTTTATTAGGTCTGTCTGTCTGAATCAGCAGGGAAGATAACTACTAAATGTTGTAAAATAAAAAGCACCAACACACAAGGAGGTATTCCGTTCCAGAAGACTGCTAAGTAGACAACTAGCTTGTAAACTGCACGGTACTTAATGCTTTGTGGTTTTATCATTAGCTTTAGAACCCCTTAAATGTACTGGGGGTATCTCCTCATCAAGTTTTACACACAGACAAACAGCTACCGCTTGGATACATTTACAATGATGTCAGAAAACCACATGTTTAACTGGGGTGCTCACATTTTTTACGACTGAATCATATATGTTCTACCCATACCTTTTGCTCCTGGTAAGAGGGAATTGGTGCAAACTTCTGTAGATGCAAAGACGTAGCTGAGCATAGTAAGAAACACACATAACACCAACAGCCGAAACATTCCCAAACTGTCACAGGTCGGTGCAGACAATCTTGATCTTTTGGTATAGTTTAAAGGACGACCGTTATGCCAAGGCAGGACCATGACCAGGATAGAGCGCAGCATCAAGAGAAAATGTTCTTCAGAATGTCTAAGGAAAAAGTTGGACTTTTGTTTATAGAAGAAACAGACGCTCTGAAACACACACACAGACACACTTGTGTATAGAGTCTTATCAGTGACTTGTCAAAATGTCAAACAACACAGAGCAGGCTTCTACATTCTTTTACACATCATGCCCTTTAAGTTTTAAATTATATGAGTCAAATTTTCATTACCAAATTACCAAAGAGAAATTAGTACATGCATATTTGATAACTTGTAATACTTTATATTTTATTTCACACAAAGCACTTCTATTTGTACAAACACATACTCACAGAATCATTCCATCATTTTGTTCCTCCATGATGAGATTAGGGCCCACAAATTTAAGAAAGTAGAGACTGGGACAGTACTGACTAAAACAAAATTTGCCAGAAGGGATAGTGATATGAGCAGCACGGTGACGCAACTGGTAAAGCTGCTGCCTCTCAGCAAGCAGGTCCCTGGTTCAAATTCCGGTCCAGAGACCTTTCTGGGTGGAGTTTGCATGTTCCCTCTGTGCATGCGTGGGTTTTCTCCAGGTACTCCAGTTTCCTCCTACAGACCAAAAACATGCA
>JBBPBX010069220.1:0-11905 GCA_038048925.1 Garcialebias charrua
TATATATATACATACATACATACATAAATACATACATACATACATACATACATACATACATACATTCATACATACATACATACATACATACATACATACATGTATGTATGTGTGTGTGTTTGATATTTGTATGTGTAATGAAATAAGGTGGGGTAAGGTATTTAAACACTTACTGGACCACCATTATTGTAGATGTGCAGGTCTGAGCAGAGTTTATCTGCACAAACTGCCACCAATGCGCGAGTTCTTCCTTTTTCCGATACTAAATTGCTTTTACTGTAATTAGGAAAAATGTAATTTCACGAGAGGCTTCAACTTATGTTGGTCTACCAAAAAAATAGACCTTTTATTGAAACTATCACAAAAATTACATTAAACATTTGTATCGATATTAGCTCTGATTTAATAACTACGTTGACAAGAATTCAAATTAAAACAAACAGACAGTTAGAAACTTAAACTGTTGGCACATTACTTGACAGATTAATAGCTTATGAAAAATAAGAAATAGGAGGAAGAAGATGAAAGCTAAGTTAACTGAAATTGATTATTTTGAACCAGACTGGGTGACACCTTTTTCCCCACACGAGCAGACTGCTGGGCTCCCGCACGTTCAAACACACCACGGCTCGTTACCTGTTGACGGTTCGTCTCTTGGAGATAAGAGTGGAGAAGTGACTGGACACACACGTGGATGAGTTTGTCCACCGGCCGTCCAGTTGGGACTTCAGCGTGTGTGGCTGATTCACGATACGAGGAACTCGCCTCCCTCGGCAGGAAACAACGGTCAAGCGCACAGACTGATTTTCAAAATAAAACTTCAGAAAACAAATTCTTCCAGCAGATGAGTGAGTGAGTTACAGTAAGCTTTACTGTAACCCAGCTGAAACGTGGGTCTAGTTGACATATGACCGGAACGTCTCCAGCTTTTCCAGAGGGAGAAACCAGTTGCGAGTTAGTTCTCTTCCAAGCATCCATCCATCCATCCATCCATCTTCTTCCGCTTATCCGGGGTCGGGTCGCGGGGGTAGCAGCCTAAGTAGGGAGGCCCAGACTTCCCTCTCCCCAGCCACTTGGAGCAGCTCCTCCGGGGGAATCCCAAGGCGTTCCCAGGCCAGCCGAGAAACATAGTCCCTCCAGCGCGTCCTGGGTCTTCCTCTGGGTCTCCTCCCGGTGGGACATGCCCGGAACACCTCACCAGGGAGGCGTCCAGGAGGCATCCTAACCAGATGCCCGAGCCACCTCAACTGGCTCCTCTCGATGTGGAGAAGCAGCGGCTCTACTCCGAGTCCCTCCCGGATGACTGAGCTTCTCACCCTATCTCTAAGGGAGAGTCCAGCCACCCTGCGGAGAAAACTCATTTCAGCCGCTTGTATCCGAGATCTTGTTCTTTCGGTCATAACCCAAAGCTCATGACCATAGATGAGGGTGGGAACGTAGATCGATCGGTAAATTGAGAGCTTTGCCTTTTGACTCAGCTCTCTCTTCACCACGACAGACCGGTACAGCGCCCGCTTCACTGCGGACGCTGCACCTATCCGCCTATCGATCTCACGCTCCAGTTTTCCCTCATTCGTGAACAAGATCCCGAGATACTTAAACTCCTCCACTTGGGGCAGGACCTCCTCCCCGACCCGGAGAGGGCATGCTACCCTTTTCCGGCTCAAGACCATGGCCTCGGATTTGGAGGAACTGATCCTCATCCCGGCCGCATCACACTCGGCTGCAAACCGCTCCAGTGAAAGTTGTAAATCACGAACTGATGAAGCCAGTAGGACCACATCATCTGCAAAAAACAGAGAAGCGATTCTAAGGTCACCAAAACGGATCCTCTCAACACCTTGGCTGCGCCTAGAAATTCTGTCCATAAAAGTTATGAACAGAATCGGTGACAAAGGGCAACCTTGGCGGAGTCCAACTCTCACCGGAAACGAGCCTGACTTACTGCCGGCAATGCGGACCAAGCTCTGACACCGGTCGTACAGGGACCTAACAGCCCTTATCAAAGGGCCTGGTACCCCATACTCCCGGAGTACCCCCCACAGAACCCCCCGAGGGACGCGGTCGAATGCCTTCTCCAAGTCCACAAAGCACATGTAAACTGGTTGGGCAAACTCCCACGCACCCTCCAGGACCCTGCTGAGGGTGTAGAGCTGGTCCAGTGTTCCACGACCAGGACGAAAACCACACTGCTCCTCCTGAATCCGAGGTTCGACTATCCGACGGACCCTCCTCTCCAGAACCCCTGAATAGACCTTACCAGGGAGGCTTAAGAGTGTGATCCCCCTATAGTTGGAACACACCCTACGGTCCCCCTTTTTGAATAGGGGAACCACCACCCCAGTCTGCCAATCCAAGGGAACTGCCCCCGATGTCCACGCGATATTGCAGAGTCGCGTAAGCCAACACAACCCTACAACATCCAGAGCCCTAAGGAACTCCGGGCGAATCTCATCCACCCCCGGAGCCTTGCCACCGCGGAGCTTTTTAACCACCTCGGCGACCTCAGCACCAGAGATCGGAGAACCCGACCCAAAGTCCCCAGGCTCTGCTTCCTCAGTGGAAGACGTGCCAGTAGGATTGAGGAGGTCTTCGAAGTATTCCGCCCACCGACTCACAACATCCCGAGTTGAGGTCAGCAGCACGCCACCTCCACCATAAATGGTGTTGGTCTCGTACCTCTTTCCCCCCCTGAGACGCCGGATGGTGGACCAGAATCGCCTCGAAGCCGTACGGAAGTCATTCTCCATGGCCTCTCCGAACTCCTCCCACGCCCGAGTTTTTGCCTCAGCAACCACCCGAGCCGCATGCCGCTTGGACTGCCGGTACCTATCAGCTGCTTCCGGGGTCCCACAAGCCAAAAAGGCCCAATAGGACTCCTTCTTCAGCCTGACAGCATCCCTCACTGCCGGTGTCCACCACCGGGTTCGAGGGTTGCCACCACGACAGGCACCAACAACCTTGCGGCCACAGCTCCGATAAGCTGCCTCGACAATAGAGGCGCGGAACACGGCCCACTCGGACTCCATGTCCCCCGCCTCCCTTGGAACGTGTTCAAAGCTCTCCCGGAGGTGGGAGTTAAAGCTCCGTCTTACGGGAGACTCTGCCAGACGTTCCCAGCAGACCCTCACAATACGTTTGGGTCTGCCAGGTCTGACCGGCATCCTCCCCCACCATCGGAGCCAACTCACCACCAGGTAGTGGTCAGTTGACAGCTCCGCCCCTCTCCTCACCCGAGTGTCCAAGACATGCGGCCGCAGATCAGATGAGACGACAACAAAGTCGATCATCGAACTGCGACCTAGGGTGTCCTGGTGCCAAGAGCACATATGGACACCCTTATGCTTAAACATGGTGTTCGTTATGGACAATCCATGACGAGCACAGAAGTCCAATAACAGAACACCACTCTGGTTCAGATCAGGGGGGCCGTTCCTCCCAACCACACCCCTCCAGGTCTCACTGTCATTGCCCACGTGAGCGTTGAAGTCCCCCAGTAGAACAAGGGAGTCCCCAGGAGGCGCACTCTCCAATACCCCCTCCAAGGACTCCAAAAAGGGTGGGTAGTCTGAGCTGCCGTTTGGTGCATAGGCACAAACAACAGTCAGAGCCCGTCCCCCCACACGTAGGCGAAGGGAGGCTACCCTCTCGTTCACCGGGGTGAACCCCAACGTACAGGCACCAAGATGGGGGGCAACCAGTATGCCCACTCCTGCTCGGCGCCTCTCACCAGGGGCAACTCCAGAGTGGAAGAGTGTCCAACCCCTCTCAAGGAAACTGGTTCCAGAGCCAGAGCCATGCGTTGAGGTGAGTCCGACTATTTCTAGCCGGAACCTCTCAACCTCACACACTAGCTCAGGCTCCTTCCCCACCAGAGAGGTGACATTCCATGTCCCAATGGCCAGCTTCTGTAGCCGAGGATCAGACCGCCAGGGTCCCCGCCCTCGGCCACCACCCATCTCACATTGCACCCGACCCCTTTGGCCCCTCCCACAGGTGGTGAGCCCATGGGAAGGGGGACCCACGTCTCCTCTTCGGGCTGTGCCCGGCCGGGCTCCATGGGTAAAAGCCCGGCCACCAGGCGCTCGCCAGCGTGCCCCACCTCCGGGCCTGGCTCCAGAGTGGGGCCCCGGTGACCCGCGTCCGGGCGAGGGAAAACTTAGTCCATTAATTGTACTCATCATAGGGGTTTTTGGGCTGCACTTTGTCTGATCCCTCACCTAGGACCTGTCTGCCTTGGGTGACCCTTCTAGGGGCATGAAGCCCCTGACAGCATAGCTCCTAGGATCATTGGGACACTCAAACCCCTCCACCACGGTAAGGTGGCAGCCCAGGGAGGGCTCTTCCAAGCACTAAAGGGAAAATGCAGGAAGTGCCCATTTATAGGGGAGGTGGGGTCTGACCCACCTCCTAAATGACTACTGGCTGGTGTTAACAAAATAAGAGATGGGTTTTCATCTCATAGGCAGAAAGTCTCTTGACGGAGACAGGAAAACTGTTTACATAGACGGCCAGATGGACTGGCCTGTTGAGTCTATCTTGAAGACAAAACAAAAAGGAAGTAACAGCTTTTTCCCTGACTCACAGTCTTAGATTCAGAGCACACTTTGTATTGAAGAATAAACCAGCATAAAGGTCAAACTCATGCAAGTAACAGATCATCATTGAAATGACAAAAAGTATACTGTTTGATCAATTCTGAATTAACACACATTAAAGAGAAAGTTCAATCTGATTAATTAGTGTCCATTAATTCATAATAATTGTTAACCAATATAAGTGTCCAATCGTCTCCTTGAGGGCTTCAAGAAGGTGTAACACTTAGAGTTTCAAAGAGATGCAGAGAGGTGTACTTGAAGGTCAAGCCTACAATATCAGAGATGAGGTGTATTACTACAGTCCCCCTTTTTGGAAGTCATCGCCTGTCCTTGGAGATGAGTTCCAACACGAAAGGATACCACCGAATGTCTCTGACCTCTATGTAATCCAGCAAGTGGAAAAAAAAAAGTCAAAAAAAGTTCAAAATTATACTCCCATAATGTTTTTGGAAATTCCATACTGTTCGTAGGTAATCCCATTGCGGTAAGCTTTCAATCCTTTGGAAAACATAGTCTGTTAACCCATGGAAAACTGAGTCTGTGATCCTTTGGAAAACAAAGTCTTATAATCCACAACGGTAAATCCACAACGATGGGGGTTATTGATTTCATCAGCAAGAATGGTTTTTAATCAGCATGTAGAGGGGATCCCTCGATTGAAGCAGAGGAGGCGGGCCTTGGATGAAGGTTGAAGACCAACGTTGGATCAGCAGGTCCCCACATCGAAGGTTGCAGGCTGGATGGCTTCCAGTCGGTGCCACCCTGGTTCAATGTGTCATGCAATTATGTGGTTTTAGGTGGGCTTATGATTGGGATTCTACATTAAGCCTTACCTATATGCACCTGGTATGTAAGCTATCATGGATTAGATCAGCTACAATTACCAATTAAGGGGTGGATCAATGCTGTAAAAATCAGATATAGGGATCTATACCTATAGAAATGTGGAGGGCTTCTGTAACGAAGGCCTCTTCTTTCAAACTATTCCTCCATTCATTATTTAGTTTAGGTTAAACTAAAATAAAAAAAATGAAATCTAGTTTGGTCTAAATGTCTGTTGTCTTTTAGACGAACGACGCAAGATTTGGTATTCCCTATAAATTTTGAAGTCTATGGCGAGACTCATCAAAATGAATAGATCTAGAATAGAAACGATCGAATCGGTCCTACCTAAATGATTGGGAGATCAGTGTAGATTATAGTACCTTAAGTGGTCCACCCTAAGGACAGAACCCCCACACACAAACAGAGTGGTGTGGTGTATGCAGTCCAGTGCAGCGAGGTCTGCTCAGACCGTTACATTGGAGAAACGAAGCAGCCTCTTCACAGACGAATGTCCCAACACAGGAGAGCCACCACCTCTGGACAAAACTCTGCTGTTCACCTCCACCTCACGGACAAGGGACACTCATTTGAGGATGAAAATGTGCAAATTTTGGACCGAGAGCACAGATGGTTTGAGAGGGGTGTTAAGGAAGCTTTGTATGTTAAGAGAGAAAAACCTTCTCTTAACAGAGGAGGAGGTCTGAGATTTCAACTTTCCAAGACTTACAACTCAGTTTTGGGGCTGATTCACAAACGTTTTACACCGGATGGGAGCAGAGGTGTCTTGTCTGTGAATTAGACTAGCAAAGTTTGTTGAGAAACCTCTGTTGTTGGGCTGTGAGGTGTTTTTTGTCAATTTACATACAGTTGTTGTGTCTGCTGTCAGAGACTTCAAGGGAACTCCCTACTGTTAAGGTGTGATCTGTCAATTTACATGTATGTGTTACCTCAGCTTGCAATTTACATATGATGGTGCGTGACTCCTGTTATAAATCCACACGCACACACAGTCTGGTTCATTGAATTGATAAAGCTTTTCGGATGAGAAGCGAAACGTCTTCTGTTACAAATAAAGTCCAGTTGATCTTGAATTGAACGCCTTTTTGATTTACCTTAAGTAGTATTCATCTACAATGACTCTTCAAATATTGAGATCTTTAACAAAAATGAACAGCATGTTGGCCTAGTTAAATCCATTTAAGTCTTCAACTTATCAACAATCAAAACCTCTTTTGGCTGGGAGTGTTCAGAAAACAATAACAACTTCAATAACACAAAAGTAGCAATCAAGCAACTAAAAACAACGTTTCACTACGTCAAACTCACTCTGGTCGTCAGACTCCAACGTCACACACAAGAAAAACAGTTCTTAGCTTTATAACCGATGTCAATTAAATCCTGCAGATTTAAAGGTTCAGTATGCAGTTTCTGTAGAACTGCAGCACTTAGAAATATTTTCAACAGGCAAAGCATTCTGATCCCTCCCCCTCAGAGCCATATGTGGCTCTGCCCCCTTGTGGTCTGTTGAATTTCAAATTCAAGCTCTGTTTTTATTGGCTGATTCAAATTCAAGCTCTGTTTTTATTGGCTGGTTACAAACTCTGTTTTTATTGGCTGGAAAATGGCGGGTCACCTTTTCTTTTTAGAAATGCTTATTTACCACCTGGAGAAGCAAGGGGACAATATTTTTTTTTATTTTTTTTCAGAGATTACCTGGCTAACATCAGTCTGTCAGGAGGTAGTGACAGAGTGAAGAAATATGTTCATAAAAAAAGCTACATACTGAAGCTTTAAACGGTTGTTAAGGTTAGTTTTTGTTGTGGGTTTTATGCTTAGCGTTTCTAAGTTCTAGTTGGAACGGTTTCTTTTCGCAACTAGTATAGTTTAAACTGTTTAGTTTATTTACTATCCTGTGCTTGGACGACCTTGTTTTCCCATGAAGTCTGTGAGTTTGCGAGATCTTTGTCGTTTGTGGGGTTATTGAAATCTTTGTCCTTGACATGGGCATGACCTAACATCACCCCCCTGTGGTCATGAGGGACCATGCGCACGGGTGTGGACGTCCGTCCATGGGCACGAGTTAGGATGCCTTTGTTTAGTCTAAGCTGTTCGCGCAGTTTATTGGGCACCTTATACAGGAACCTTACAGGTTTCGGCCAACGTATCTCTGTACGTTTACCTCTTTCTGCGTAGTACAGGTGTGTCACAACTGTCTGCGCCGTCGCAAGTGTGTCTGACTGGTCAGATTACGACGGGTCACTGTCGTTGTGATGTGTGTCTTCCCACTTCCCACCATATTTAACAAAATCTTCACTCTGGGAGGTGAAAAAAGAGGGAATTGACACTTATTTTGTGTTTATTAATTATCAAAATATTATTCGTCTCTTGGCAGTATGGTGCCTCAGTTGGTGGGACTGTTGCCACTCAGCGAGAAGTCTCCCCTTCAAATCCCGGCCCAGGAACTTTCTGGGTGGAGTTTGCATGTTCTCTCTCTGCATGTGTGTTTTTTTTCTGGGTACTCGGGTTTCCTCCAACACACCAATAACACGCATGTTAGGCTGATTGGTAACGCTAAATTGTCTCTAGGTGTGAGTGAGAGAGTGAATCGTTGTTTGTCTCGTTTGTCTCTATGTGTCCCTGTGATGGATTGGAGACCTGTCCAGGGTGTACCCACCTCTTGCACAGTGATAGCTGGAAATGGGCACCAGTGACCCCAGTGTCCCAAAAAGGAAGAAGGAGGTAAAGAAAATGGATGAATGGATGGATGTTAAATGATGACATGGACTGTAAATGTTAGGAAATTGTTATTCTTGCAATCATTTTTGAAAATATTTCAGAAATAAAAACAAGTGCTGAAAATGTAATTCTACTACAACTGTTAGTCATTTGTAATAGGCATTATAAACAAAACCACTGGTTGTTGTTTCTCTCTTTTTTGTCTAATAGCAATGCTTGTTTCCTTCTACCAATAACAGTCAGCATTGTACATTTTACCACTTTTATATGCGAGTCAGAAGCTGAAAAGTTAGAAAACAGTGTCTTACATCAACACGCTAAGATGGATTCACTATTTTGTTAACCTCAATTCTCACTTTCTTGTGTACCCACAAAAACTCAGTGCACCTCTCTGTCTTCATGTTTTCTTTCTTTTTTTAATTGGTGTGCAGTATCTACCAAACAACTGTCAAGAGAGAGCTCTGAGCCAACCAATTACTGTCTAGGCAATTGTAAACCAAGAGCACCCAGTAAGACATCCACAACCTCCCAAAGGGCTTGACCAAGGCTGTCTGGTGATGGGCACTGTGGTTTGAAGCAGGTTAAATTCTGTAGTGTTTTCCCCTCGTTCACTGCTATGCCTTTTACTTAATAGATCTGACAAACATGAACATCTCATAGCCACAAGGTGGTGAGTGGGAGGAGAGTGAATAAAGATGTTGTAAATGGAGGGCTGAGAGTCAGCGAGGGTCAAACGACACTGAACAAAAAGTGCAGAGTGTGACTGAGCAGTAATGACACTGATTATACATCAAACATGTCCGTTCAGTGCATCTAAAACAATGTAGCAGTTTAAATCAAGCAGATCAGGTGGAGGTCAATAAAATAAACCGATTAGAATGAAGAGGGTTTCCATGTGAAAAACTAGACACATAGGAATAAAAAAACTATCAGAAGGAACTATACTTTAAGAAAAGACAGAAAAGATTAATAAAAATTGTCACAGGATGTTTAAATTTGTTTTCATCCATCCATCCATCCATCCATCCATCCATCATCTTCTGCTTGTTCCGAATGCTGCTAGCTGTCAGGGCCTTGGGACCCAAGCCCACCTCCAGCTCACGTGACTCCCGGCTCGCACTCCCTCAGAAGTAGTAACTCACACTATCCAAATACACCAACAAAATGTGAGTTCAGTTTACCAGTTGTATTAGTTCAAGGCAGGAAAATGTTACAGTTTACAGCACTGGCCTCTCCGATACAATTCAACACAAGATCAAGGACCGGAAGAGGCTGGATGACACATTGTCTTACAAATATATTGGGCCTAGGCTCCACCTTCTTCCGGCAGCACAGCCTATCATGTGGATAAGAGGGGCGGGCTAAGTGTGATCTTATATGATGAGATGTAGAAAAGCCTCTCTGTGTGGTGTAGCGAGCCAATAAAGAAATGACAAATAAATAAAAATATATTCCTTGACAGATATTGAATTCCTGGAAGATTATTTTTTAACTGGGTCTTAATCTTACAACATCTCGGTTCTCTGGGCTCCTCTTCTCAGCTGAGCCTCAGAAACCTTGGTGTTCTATTCGACCAATCAATGTCTTTGGACAATCATTCAAAGTTTATGGTAAAAAACTGCTTTAATAATCTGATAAACATTTCTAAACTGAGGGCAATGTTATCCAAATCTGACCTGGAGATGATTATTTACATTTTTTAACTCTTCTCGTTTAGATTACTGTAATTCCCTTTTTACTTGTTTTAATAAGTCTGCTGTCGCTCATATCCAGCTGGTGCAGAATGCTGTTGCGAGGCTTTTAACAGGAACTAATAGAAGGTCTCACATCACACCAGTTTTATCTGCACTTCATTGGCTCCCTGTTGAATTTAGAATTAATTTTAAAAGGTTGGTCTTAACTTTTAGAGCTTTAAATGGACAGGCCCCCCAGTACATCACTGAAATGTTGACTCCTTATTCTCCAGCCCGCACCCTTCTATCTTCAAGCACTGAACCTCCTAAAGGTCCCTAAGACCCGGTTTAAAACTCGGGGTGACCTTTCCTTTCATGCCGTAGCCCCCCGGCTGTGGAATGCCCTGCCCCTGTCTCTTCGTGTGACCGTCTCTGTAGATTCCTTTAAAACGCAGCTTAAGACACTTTTATTCAGACAAGCTGTTAGTTAAATGTTTTATTTACTGTTTTTATCAGCTGTTCTTGTTTTTAATCAGCTGTTTTTATTGTTTTGATTAATCAGCTGTTATTATTTCTTTTGTCTATTTTAATCTTTTGTTTTGTACTTTGTACAGCACTTTGTGATTGTATCTATGATAAGTGCTATATAAATAAAGTTTACTTACTTAACTTATTACAATCTGTCTCTGAGCAGATCAAAAACCAGGCTCACAGTCTAGATAAAATATTTCTATCAGAAATTGAGTCACGGGGGCATCAGGATTCCAAGGTGTTTCCAGGCCAATAGAGAGACATAGTCCAGTGTGTCCTAGGTCTTCCTCAAGGTCTCCTCCAAGTTGGACATGTCCAAAGCACCTCCCTAGAGAGGTGCCCAGGAAGCATCCTTATTAGATGCCTGAACCACCTCAACTGACTCCTTTCGATGTGGAGGAGCAGTGGTTCTACTCAAAGTCTCTACTAGATAACTGAACTTCTCACCCTATCTCTAAGAGAGAGTCCAACTACCCTGTGGAGGAAACTCATTTCAACAGCCTGTATCCACAACCTCATTCTTTCGGTCACTACTCAGAGCTTGTGACCATAGATGAGGTAGGAACATAGACCGATCGATAAACATAGAGTTTTGCCTTTCAGCTCAGCTCCCTCTTCACCACAATGGACTGGCACAAAGTCCGTAATACTGCAGATGCTGTACCAATTCGTCTGTCAGTCTCACGTTCCATTCTTCCCTCTTTCTTGAACAAGTCCCCAAGATACTTGAACTCCTGCACCTGAGGCAGAAGCTTACCCTTGACATGAAGAAAGAAATCCACCCTTTTCTGTCTGAGGACCATGACCTCATACTTGGAAGTGCTGATTCTCATCCTAGCCTCTTCACACTCAGCTGCAAAACGCTCCAGTGAGAGCTGAAGAGCACAGCATGATGACGCCAACAGGACCGCATCATCTGCAAAGAGCAGAGATGGAATCCTGAGGCCACCAAACCACAATTGCTTTCAGTTCTACTAATCAAAAAAATCCCACTTTAAAAAATGCAATTTTTAAAAGACTTTTTTCACATCCACTCTTGACAGTATAACAAAAAAATACCTCTGTGAGGTATGACACTATCTGATTACAGAGGCAGTGCCACTGTATATGACCAGATGGATGCTAAGAAATGTAACTATGACAATGTTAAGATTGAAATGTTTTGACAAATAAACAGTTTTTTTTTAACTAAAATGTCAGACATTATCATACTACTGTATATCTAAAACATTATCAAAGCACAAATTTGGAGGTCACTGAAACAACAAAATTGTTTCAATCCTGTTTTAGGTAATGGTCTTGTAGGATACCACACTGACTCCATCACTGCAGTACAGTTCCTGGGTAAACTTTTCTTGGCATTTTAAATGTCGAAGAAAGTGGGATAAAATGACAATTGCACAGCCAGGGAAGGTCACTGCTGGCAATATAAGTGTAGGCCTATTTATAAGTGAAGACAATTAAACATATGATTAATTTATTCAGTGTTTTGGCAGAGCATTCTCTTTGCACATTTTCTACAGGACTTGTTAAAGTTTGTTT
>JBBPBX010069221.1:0-18919 GCA_038048925.1 Garcialebias charrua
CCTCGGTGGGCCTGCCTGACGTGGGACAAATCTGTGCCAGGCCTGGCCAACCTGGGACGGCCCTGCAATGGGCTTTGGCCGCTGTTCTCCATCGGTTGCTGGCTGTTTCTGTTGGGGGCGACGTATGGCCGAGTGGTGATGAGGTTGCGTGCCCCTGTGTCCACTAACGTCTCTGGGTTGCACGGAAAGCTTTCTGGGCATCCCCTCACGCAAGGCTTCGGCCTGTTTCCTTCTCTGTTCCAGCCTGCTCTGAATCCTTTTGAGAGCACCGCCGAAAAGCCCCGTGGGCTCGATGGGACGATGGAGGAATGGGTTCCGTTGGGCCTCTGGTAGGTCTGTCAGCGTTAGCCACAAATGGCGCTGAGCGATGACAATCTCGGCCATACTCCTCCCCTCCTGAGCGATGGCGGCTGTCCCCATGAGGCGAAGAGCAAAGTCTGTTGCCTTGCGGGCCTCCTCCAGAACATCGGCCGCCTTCTTTTTGTTGGAGGTCTGCTGGAGCTCCTGGAGTTTTTCTGCCAAGTATGCCTGTATCATAGCTGAAGCGTTCATGGCGCGGACCGCAAGGCCTTGTGCTCGGTAACACATTTCGAGCTGGGAGGCCGACACGTGGCAGGCTTTGCTAGGCAGCGTTGGTCTGGAGCCAGAGGTTCTGGGGGCTAAATGTGATGCCAACGTATCCTCCATCTGGGGAATGTTGGCCATGACAGCTGCCTCCATTCTGGTAACATCCAGGAACTGGGAGAGAGACAAAGTCAGTGGATCCCTGGGTTCAGCCCAGGTGCGAGTCAGCTCTTTCTGGAAGTCGGGAAAAATAAGCATCATGTGCCTCGTGGCCGACTGCTGCTTGGCGAAGAAGAAATTCCCCGCCAACCTCGTTACCTGTTGTCGAGGTGGGGGTTCTGGCCAAGTTATCCGCAACGTGTCCGTTGCTCTACGACATAGTTCGAACTGAACGGGGACAGATACATCAGTCTCTGGTTGACCTGCCGTGGGGATCTGGGAGAAGTCCTCGTCTTCTCCTTCGTCCTCGTTGACGGCTTCATCGTCAGTTAGCTCGCCCGAGGTTGTTAGCAAGAGCTCATCTGCTCGTAACAAGTCCCTCGTGTCGAACTCAACGGTGGAGTCCTCCAGGGGGGCCACCATGTCCATGCTTCAACCCCAGTCGGCTTGACCGTTGTCCTCCAGTTCAACAGCCTCAAGCTCCACCGTGGGAGTGAACGCTTCATCGAGGAGCGGTTCTCGTGCCGTGGTGGAGCCGCCCATGGCTTTGACCACAAAGTCCATGCGCCTCCGTCTCTCTGCCTCACGTAGCTGGTTGCAGTGAGGGCAGGATTCGGGGGAGTCCAAAGCAGTTTTCGCGTGTAGCATCCCTAAGCAGACGGGACAGGACTTGTGGGTGTCCGCCGCTGAGAGGGAATGACCACATCCGCTGGGGAAGGCTCGGGAGCCGGGGCTCGCTGGCCTGCTTGTTCTTGTTGGAGTTCTTCGACTTCCTCTTGCTCTTCTCTGGAGCCATGGCTGAGAAGAGACGTCGAGTTGTAGCCAATTAGTCGTCCACTAACCGTGGCGAAGACGTCTTCACGTCGAGCTGCTCTCGGTAGCTAGCCACAGCCGTTAGCTACGCAGATAGCGTGGCGCAGCCAGCGCCTCGTAGCTGAGCTGCAAAAAGAGCAGAAGAAAAAAACTTGAAAGTTAAGTCGACGACACTGGGTTAGCCTCCGCTAACCCAAGTGATCCAGTCACAGAGAGTCCTGCAAAGTTCAGGTGTGAAGCGAGGTGAAGGGCAAAAGAGAATGAAGGTGGGGCGTCAGCCCCTTTTATGCAAAGAGGGCGGGGCCTCATTGCTGGCGCTGACGCCCACCTGCCTTTAGAAAAGGAGTGATTGTATTACTTCAGGTGAACCGCACGGGGGCGCAATTCCCATAGTCATATGTTGCACTGAGTGGACTGACTGATAAGGGAACCTGAAACTGACTTTGTGTTTTCAAGTTTAACAAGCAGTAAGACAATGTCTGATGTGCTGTGGGGTTTGAGTAGTGACTGTCTGTAGTTTATGAGATAAGTGTTTTTCTGGACTGGAATTGAACAGAGAATGCAGGTAAACCTAAATGTTTTTGGTTAAAGATATTCAAGTGGGAAAGAGTTACACTGGGGAGAAATAAACAGAGGTCATTTATTTATTTATTTATTTGGGCAACATGGTGACTCAGTTGGTAGAGCTGCTGCCTTTCAGTGAGAAGGTCACAAGATCAAATCCCGGCTGGGGGCCTTTCTGGGTGGAGTTTGCATGTTTTCTCCGTGTATGTATGAGTTTTCTCCAGTTACTCCGGTTTCCTCCCACAGACCAAAAACATGCATGTTAGGTTGATTGGTAACTCTAAACTGTTCCTTGGTGTGAGTGAGAGGGAATGGTTGTTTGTCTTGTTTGTCTCTTTGTGTCCCTGTGATGGACTGGAGACCTGTCCAGGGTGTCCCCTGCCTCCCTCAAAGTGACTGCTGGACATGGGCACCAGTGACCCCATGACCTGAAAAGGAAGAAGTACCGGTAGGTAAAGATAATGGATGGATGATTATTTATTTATTTTTGTCTAAGGCAGGATACACGTGACAGGTCCTGGTGAGCGGAGGGAGCATTTTCATATGAGGTGCCGTTTGTAAAGTTATACAGTCAAAAATTAACAGCAATATTTTGATTTAGCCTTTCATAAGAAAAAATGGTTTTCTTTTTTTTCAAACTCAAATTTTCATCATGTTATTCATAAATTTATATCATTGTATCAAACTAAATATTTAATTTACAAACTAAATATTTAGATTACAAACTACATAACTTGCAAGTTAAATATTTAGTTAGCAAGCTAAATATTTAGTTCCATACTAAATATTTAATTTACAAACTAAATGTTTTATGTCCAAGATAAATGTTTGATTTGCAAACAAAATATTTAATTTGCAAGTTAAACATTTAGTTAATAAACTAAATTAAATATTTAGTTTCCAAGCTAAATATTTATTTTCAAAACTAAACATTTAATTCCTAAACTGAATATTTATTTTATATATATTAAACTGAATGTTTGAATACTGAATATTAATAAAAATAAAGTTTATTATTTAATTTGCTAACTAAATATTTAGCTAACCTCTACATATACACTTCTTACCAAACAGCCGATGTTCTCTGCTAATTTGTTTACCATGTCCAGAGGTAGCCTGGCCCTCGCCTTCCTACGCAGCTCCGCTCAATCTAGTTTCCCTTCAGTCCGAAGCAAAGTGAAGGACAAGGTTCTGGTTTTAACCAGGCTAGTCCAGAGGAGAAGAATGACGATAAAATACAGCACATATGAGAAAATTGGAGCAATTCAGTCTGGTCAGCTGCAACACTTCTTCTTCTACTTCTGGTGTTTTTGGCTGTTTGGCAAAAGGTGTGTATACAAAGAGGTTCGGCTTTTATTTTGATAGTCCACTTCCAGTTTTTGGCAATGAATTTGCATATTAACTAAATATTTAGGTATGTACTAAATGTTTAACTTGCAAGTTAAATATTTAGCTAGCAAGTTAAATATTTAGATCCAAGCTAAATATTTAGTTAACAAATTAAAGATATATTTTGGAAATTAAATGTTTAGTTTGAAAACTAAATATTTAGGTCCAAGCTAAATATTTAGTTAACAAATTAAAGATATATTTTGGAAATTAAATACCTAGAATGGGGAAAAAACATTTAGGTTTGAGCTAAATATTAACAAATTAAATATTTAGTTTACGAATTAAATGCATAGCTTAGGAAATAAATGCTTAGTTTGGAAATTAAATATTTAGCTTGGACAATAAATATTTAGTTTGGAAATTAAATGCTTAGTTTTGAAAATAAATATTTAGCTTAGAAATTAAATATTTAATATACACCTAAATATAACTAACACCCCAACTTGCAAGTTAAATATTTAGTTTGTAAATTCAACTTTTATCTTGGACATAAACATTTAGTTTGTAAACTAAATATTTAGTGTGGAGCTAAATATTTAGCTTGCTTACTAAATATTTAACTTACAAGTTAAGTATTTAGTTTGTAAATTAAATATTTAGCATTTAAATTAAATATTTAGTTTGGAACTATGACATTTATAAATATATGAATAACATGGTGAAAATATGGCTAAAAAAACAAACATATTTATTTCTCATGAAAGACTATCTTATCCAAAGTAATGCGGTTCATTTCTCCGGGTACTTTGGTTTCCTCCCACAGACCAAAAACATGCATGTTAGGCTACAGGTAATTGGTAACTCTAAATTGTCTCTAGGTATGAGCGAGAGAGTGAATGGTTGTTTGTCTTGTTTGTCTCTATTGCCCCTTTTCCACTACCGGCCCAGAGCGGCCCAGTCTGGTCCGGTCTGGTCCAGTTAGGATCGGCTCACATGCACGGTTTTGTTTCCATTCACTTACTGCAGCCCTTCTGTGGGCGGGGTGTAGAATCTCACTCGTCCTACCACGTGGTGGCGGTAGTGTTACCTCAAGCTATTTACTAGCCACCACTAGACGTTAGAAGAAGAACACCCTGCAGAACCTTGTCTCACCACCTGTTGGCGGTAATGTCCCTTGAGCTATTTAATGCTCTGATCTTACTTTATAGACTTTTCAGCTTGTTTTAAACCCCTGTGTTTTCCATTTTGTTTCTTTATAATAAAGATTATTCTCATATATGCACAAGGTTCCTGTTAACATTGCTTAACACATTGATCACACTGCCCTGTAATCAGTTAAACTATTTTTACAGTAAGGTAATATTAAATGTTTGTATTTCATTAAATTTAAACGGTAATATTTTGTCAGGGCTAATTCAAAGTCAAATGCAAATGGATAATTTGGTTTAAACTGTCCCATAAACATTAAAAGCATGTTTCTTTAAACGTAAAAACAAAGTATTAATAATTAAATGTTTGTTGATCAGGAAACTCGTTTGGGCATCCAAGAACAGCTTCATCGGGGTTGATGGCGACGTCTGTGCATCCTTGGAAAAGCTGCTGCACCCACAACCCGACATCAGGATGGATGGATGGATGGATGGATGGATGGGTTCATGTTGACATCTGTGCATCCTGGCAAAAGCTGCTGCACTACTCATGACACGACAACAGGAAGGATGGATGGATGGATGGATGGCTGTTCAAATCTAATAATCTTTTTCTTATGATTCTTTAAAGGTCAAATGCAAATGGAAAATATTGAATGGTAAATGGAGCTTATTTATATAGCGCTTTCCAGCCCCCTGTGAGGAGCCCCAAAGCGCTTTACAATACCAGCCATCCACCCATTCATTCAGACATTCATACACCGGTAGTGGTAGCCTGCCTTGCAAGGCGCCATCCAGACCTACCGGGAGCAACTCGGGGTTAAGTGTCTTGCCCAGGGACACACAACACATGGTGGGCGGATGCGGGATTCGAACCTCCAACCTTCCGATCAGGGGTCGACTGCCATTACCACTACACCACGGTCGCCCACAATAATATTGTGTAATATTCTTAACTTCCAGTATGTTTTTAAACAAACACTATACTGTAGACACTTAACATTGTAAAATATGTGTAGGAAATTATTGTTCAATGACACCACTTAAGAAATAAAATGTTTATTATGAAAACTAAGAAGTGAAAAAAGCACAAAAATAAATACTGCATCCACCTAAATGATTTTTTTCCTGTTGTCTCATGTGCTTCCTCCAGAAGACACAAGTTGATAAATTCTGGTGTTGACTTCTTCGTCTTAACTGTAAAAAAAAAGAAAAACATGGTTACCGGTAATTCAGTCTAGAAACTGTTTTATATGTAGATATCTTTTATAAGATATATGTAAGATATATATACATATATCAAATATCTCAGAAACCACAAAGCAGATATTTTTCAAACCAACACAGTGTAATCACTACATGTTTATATACACACTGTAAGCTGTTGGAGTTATTTGAATTAAAATTCGATTTTTAATAGACATAAGTGTGTCGACCTAGCTTTTTTTTTCTACTAGTATTTAACACATATCTTATATCTCAGAAACCACAAAGCAGATATTTTTCAAACCAACAGAGTGTAATCACTACATGTTTATGTGCATACTGTAAGCTGTTGGAGTTATTTGAATTAAAATTCGATTTTTTAATAATTTATTTTCGAAGCACATGTGATAGGTTTGGAATTAGTCAAAACAAATCAATTTAAATCCAGCAGATTTGACCACAACGTGACATTATTAAGGACTTGTTAACCTGAGGAACCCTCGTGGTATAAAGCAGCTATGAAATATATTTTTTAAGCTTTTATTTAGCTACATTTAAAACAAAGAACGCCGATCGACCCCACCCGCGCGTGCATGTGATGTGCATGTGTCGACCTACTTTGTTAAATCCAGCTGATTTGACCACAACGTGAAATTATTAAGGAACTGTTAAGCTCAAGCACCCTCTTGATATAACGTCAGCTATGAACTATATTTTTTAAAGCGTTTATTTAGCTACATTATAGAAATAAAGACGGCTCACGTGCGCGCGCGCGGGCGCGCGCGTGCACGTGGCGAAACTACTTTTTTAAATCCTGCCGTTTTGACAACAACGTGGAATTATTAAGGAATAGTTCGGCTTAAGACACATGTGTGATGTAATTTTTAATACAAATAATTGTTTTTACCGTGTTAATCTTGTAAAGTCCTTCGGTGTTTTGCTCCCTCACGGCAGCCACTTCCTCAAACTCAGTCCAGCCTCCTCCTCACGGTTCGGGGCCAGCCGGCCTCGGACCTGCTCTGAGATGAGGCCGGAATCTTGGCGCGGCGCCGCGCATCTGTTAGGTGGAAATGCTCTCCAACGCGCGCTTGGCACGCAAATATGACGTCACATCCGAGCCGGGCCAACAAGTGGAAAAGGGGCATTAGTGACTCTGTGATGGACTTGTGACCCATCTAGGGTGTACCCCAACCCTCGCACAGGTATTGCTGGACATGGGCACTGGCGACACCCCATGACCCAAAATGGAAGAAGCGGGTAAAAGATAATGAATGGATGGATGGATGGATGGATGGATGAATGGATTTCTGACTGTGTAACCAGGGCCGGATTTAGGAGGATGGGGGCCCCTGGGCTTGAGTCAATATGGGGGCCATATATATATATATATATATATATATATATATATATATATATATATATATATATATATATATACATACACCCAACCCCGACCTACGACTCCACCGACCTACGAACGCTTGGACCTACGAACGAGCCAAAGTAGAAGAATGCCATCGACGTACGGCGGAAAATACGTGACCTACGAACGAACCAAGTCAAAATATGTAATCGAGCTACGGCAGACTGGATGCACGACCTACGAACGAGCCCCATTACAAGTATATAATCGAGCTACGGCGTAACTGCGTCACATACAGCAATCGGCGAGGTGGGGGAGGGGATTGCCTTTTGCCTTGGCTGTTGTTTGTTGGGTCCCTGATTTGCTGCTGTTGTGATGTTAAAAGCTGCACTTTGAGAAGTGTTCATGTGTTATTGTTGACATCATTTTGCTGATGTGATTTCCTGCTGATTTCCTACAGTTCTGATGTGAAGTTACTGATGTACAGTTACTGTGTGTGTTTATGGATGAATGTGTGGTGTAATGGTTTAGATAAGTGTTTGTAAATAAAGTTCTGTGCATGTTTATGGCCCAGTATGTCAGTCTCATGCTGTTAAATGTGTGCGCGGCGCACCGTTAGCGGTATTTCCGCGACCTACGAACGGAATAACGACCTACGAACGGGACGCTATTTTCACCCCCTAGCTACGACAGGATCGAGCTGCGAACGGTTCTTAGGTCCCGAACTCGTTCGTAGGTCGGGGGTTCCCTGTATATATATATATATATATATATATATATATATATATATATATATATATATATATATATATATATATATATATATATATACATATATATATATANGTGCAGTGAAAGGAAATGAGAATTGAGCGGAGCTGTGCAGGAAGGCGAGGGCCAGGCTATTTTTGGCTAAGCTAGTAGCATAAAATCCGTGATTCCTTTTTTTAATACTTTAATTTTTATTATTTTTTTGCAAAATCAACTAAATACATGTACAAATCAAACCACTGTGAAAAACAAAAACTCACAAAATAAAATAAATCAGAACCAGAACCAAAACAAAAAACAACATCGACAACAATCCGGATTTTTTTTTCTAACATCATTTTACAAGTATTCATTCATCAAACAGCTGTATTTACATTGTTGTGTGTGCCACATCGAAATTGGGTCCATTTCTCCCATTGTTTATCATATTTAAGACCTTTCAGTCTAAGATTATTTGTGATTTTTTCCATTATTGAAATTTCCTCCACAATCCTCATCCACTCTTCTTGGTTAGGTGGATCTGGCTTCAACCATCTTTTTGTTATTGCCTTTTTACTAGCAGCCAGGATTACCTTTGTCAAAAACATATCTTCCTTCCTCACTACATCCATTATATTCCCCAAGTACATTACTAGACATGTATTTGGAATTGCATAACCCAAAATTTTAGACAATGTTGACCTTACTTGTTTCCAGTATCCAGTTATTTTTGTACAACTCCAAAAAATATGTGAATGATTGGCTTCTACTTCTCTACATCTCCAACATTCTTGTAATGTAGAAGTCTGTTTGCTTTTAATTTTAGGTGTTATAAAAAACCTTGTTAGATTTTTCCAACAAAACTCCCTCCATGAGAGTGAATTTGTTGTACTTTGCTGAATTTTACACATTTGGAACCATTCTTCATCTTGTATAATAATCTTCAGTTCTGTTTCCCATTTCTTTTTAAGATACAGTGTTGTTTCCTCTCTACATTCCCCCAAAGAATTATAAAAAGCCGAGATGGGTTTGACTTTTTTTGTAAATACGAGTCTATCACTACTCCAATGACACCATCATTTGTGTTGATTAATTTTTGTTTAATTTGCTTTGTGTAGTAGTCTCTTATTTGTAAATACCTAAAAAAGTCTCTATCTTCTAAATCATATTTTAATTTTAATTCTTGAAAACTCATTAATTGTCCATTTTTCAAAAGAGTAAAAATTGTAGTGATTCCTTTTATTTCCCACTGTTTGAATACTTGATCCATTTGTCCTGGTTTAAACTTGGTATCATACCTGAACCATTTCAACAGCAGAGACTTGTCTTTTAATTTATATTTTTCTATAACAGAGTACCATGTTTCTAAAGTGAATTTTAGAATTGTATTCATTTTATCCATGAGAGATGCTGCCAGCAGTTTATCAGATATAAGAATTTGAATTTTATACCCTTGTATTTCTCTTTCGATTTCTTTCCATCTAGATTCATATTCCGGTCTACACCAACAAGCAAGCGGTCTTAGTTGAGCTGCAATAAAGTAATTTTTCAAGTTGGGCAGGGCCATTCCTCCTTTGTTCCTTGGGAGCTGCAAAGTTGCGTATTTTATTCGTGGTTTTTTTCCACTCCATATGAATCTTGAAATCATTTTATCCCACGCTTTGAATCTGCTTTGTGGGACAGGAATTGGAAGTGACTGAAACAAATACATCAGTCTGGGAAGAATATTCATTTTAATCATTTGTATTCGAGAACTAAAATCTGTTGGCAAGGTATACCACCTATCCAAGTCTTTTTTAATATCACCTTCAATTTTGTTATAATTTGCATCAAATGTTGTAGGGAATGTCTTGGTCAAGATTACACCTAAGTATTTAAGAGATTCAGCATTCCACTTCAATTTATATTTTGTTCTGATTTTCTGAGAGGGCAAATAGTTGAATGATAATATTTGTGTCTTAGATATATTTATTCTATAGCCGGAATAATGCTCATATGTTTGAAATAAATCCATTAAATTTGCAAAGCAGAGTTCTGGATTCTGGAGGAAGATCATAACATCGTCAGCAAAAAGTCCTATGCGATGCTCTTCTCCTGCTAATGTAACACCCTGTAGGTTTGCACTTTGTCTTACTGCTTGTGCAAGAGGCTCAGCATACAAGGCAAAAAGCAAGGGAGATAACACACACCCCTGCTTAGTTCCCTTTTCAAGCTGTATCCTGTTTGATAAGCTGCCATTTACCTTGATTCTGGCTGTAGGTTTATTATATAGTGTTTTTATGCACTGAACCGAGTCATCCTTAAATCCAAAACGTTTCAACACTTCATACAAAAACGTCCAGCTTACACTGTCAAATGCTTTTTCTTGGTCCAAACTAATTAAAACTGACTTAATTCTATTGTTTTGGACATGGTCAATAATGTGGAGTGTTCTCCTTATATTATCTTGGGTTTGGCGTCCTTTAATGAAACCGGTTTGATCTACATCTATCAAGTCTGGTAGAAAGGTCTCAAGCCTCTTACTGATTATTGAAGTATATATCTTATAATCCACATTCATTAATGATATGGGCCTATAGTTCTTGCATTGTTCCTTATCTCCGCCCTGTTTGGGTAAAATTGTAATAATTGACTCCCTCCATGATGGAGGAGCCATTACATCCTTAAGAGTCCAGTTAAAACATGCATTAAGCAAAGGTTTGAGTTCCTCCTTAAAAACTTTATAGAATTCAGATGGAAACCCATCACTGCCAGGTGATTTGTTTGTTTTTTGTTTACCTATCGCAGCTTCAATCTCTTTATCTGTGATTTTTGACATAATAAGTTTATTCTGAGCTTCCCCAATATTAGGTAGGTCAAGTGTATCGAGGAATTGTCTGATTTCGTCCTTATCTGCTGCTGGATGTTGAGAGTATAGTTTTGTGTAATATTTTTCAAACTCATTCTCTATTTCATTTGGTTTATAATACAAGTGGTTACTATCCCCATCTCTAATTTTACTTACTATCATGGATTCTTGTTGTTTACGCAGCCTCCTTGCCAACAGCTTAGTTGCTTTTGGTCCCAGTTCATAATAGCTTTGTTTAGCAAATCTAGCTTTCTTCTCAATTTCTTCCCCAAGGATCTCATTAATTTCTTTTCTGATTACTTCTATTTGTTTTAGGATTGAATGACTTCCTGTTTGTTTGTGTTCTTCCTCAAGGGATTTAAGTTTTTCTGTTTTATTTTTATATGTAATCATTCTTATACGTTTTTGCGCCGCTGTAAGGGCAATCAACTTTCCCCTCAGAACTGCTTTCAGTGCATCCCAAAGCATGGCTGGATTCACATCTCCTGTATCATTTTCTTCAATGAATCGTTTGATTTCTTCCTTAATTTGTTTTATATTATCTTCCTTGTTTAAGATACTCAAGTTAAGTCTCCATACCGTATTTATTTTCCTGTTATCAAGGTTAATTTTTAGACTAATCATGTTATGGTCTGAAACATCTGCTACCTCAATCTTGCATTCTGTTACATTATGAATTTCTTCTGTATTGATCAGAAAGTAGTCAATTCTTGAATACACTTTATGTGGAACTGAGTAGTGTGTGTAGTCCTTCACTTGAGGGTGAAGTGTCCTCCACACATCCACCAGCCCCACTTCTTGTATCATTGCATTCAATAGTTTTGTCTTACAGCTCTTACAGTTTTTGACACTAGTTGTGTCCATGCTCCTATTCAAAACCACGTTGAAATCACCGACACAGATCAAAAGTCCTACAGTTTCCTGGGCTACTAAATTAAAGACGTCTTTAAAGAATTCTTTCTGACATTCCGGTGGAGCATAAACATTGACGAGGGTGACTAGTTTATTTTCCAACCTTCCTTTAAGTAACACATATCTTCCCTCTTTATCTATCATCTCTTTATAACATTCAAAGTGTACCACATTTGAAATCAGAATAGCAACTCCCCTTTTTTTACTTGGTCTGTATGAACTATAGAAAGTGTTCCTATAGCCCAATCTTTTTAATTTTTCATGCTCCTGTGAAGGCAGGTGAGTCTCCTGCAAGAAGGCCACCTGAGCTTTTTCTTTTCTAAGCTTGGACAAAACCTTACTTCTTTTAATTGGACTGTTTAACCCATTTACATTTAGTGACACCACCTTAATATTATTCCAAGTCATATAAGCTGAAATGTATATTTGAACTCTCCAGACTGAACAAAGAGGCCTGAACAGGCCTTCTAAACTCAAATATATCCACACCACAATGAAACATAACATAAAAACATAAAACAAACTTACATTCCGGGGTAATTCTTACCCCCCCAAAGTCCCCGTTGGCAGGCTGAAGGGTTAATCTCTGCAAAGAGGGCCCCTCTCTGGAGGTGAGACACACCGTTTCACCCATCCAAAAGTCCAACGTCATCCGACGGCATTATTTACCATTCAAAATAAATTTTTCCTGTTATATCTAACTAAATTTTAATTATTCATCAACACTCCACTTTTATATGTCACTGAAAATCAACAATTTATCCTTTGAGTTTTTACATACCCTGCTTAATATTGACTCGGGTCATCCATATGTGTCTTGTTTACTGTCCGGCGGGTTGCCATGTTGTCATTCGCGAAATGCGCTCCGCTTCCTTGTCCATCTCCGCTGAGCTGGAGCCGGCGGATGGATGGATGGATGTGTAGTGGGCATGACCTTGTCCACTTTTAAGACACCTGTGTACTTTTGAACTGTTCCAGAGATGACCTTTACTGACCTCTCAGTAAAGCAAGACATTTACTACAAAATCATTCATTTAGCTGTAATCTGATAAATATAGTCACCAAAAGAGACTATTTCTATCTTTGATTTTAGGCTGATGTGATCAAAAGAATAACTTTTGTCATTTTCATGATGTGTGCTTTTAAGCTGTGTTATTCTGTAAGAGTTAAACTGTGTTCACTGCTGTGTTAAAGGTGAAGTCTCGGGTCACAGAGACCGGACAGTTTTGTTTAGAAAGTCAGAATACAGCTAATCCGTTGTTTTCATGAGCAGGGCTCCAGCTTTCTCTGTCTGTTCCTAAACATTTCTCTCTGCTCTGGCTGTAACCTTGGGTCGTGATAAGACAAGTAAACTCCTCTCTTTGAATCCTGCTTTAAGTTCTAAGCTGTGGCTGGAACGCAGAGTCGGCAAGAGTCTGACAGAGTTTCTGGGAGCTTCGAAAGATGATGTGAACCTTCCAAAGAGCTGAATGACCACAAGTCACGCGCTAAGGACTCGTCATCCAGCTGGGACTGATAACATGTTGTTATGGGTCCACTTCGAACAAGCGTAAGCTCAAGAACTTTGTTTATTCCTTCCTGGAATAAGTTTATCTTGAAGTCAGAGGCCTGAAGCTGACATATTCTCTGATGACCAAGCGAAAACCAGGAGACGTTGGAAAACGTAAACCAGAACCCTGCTTGAAGGTATTGTACTGGTTCCCACAAGGACCCGTGCATCTGAAAAGCTACAAGGTCTTCCCTCTTACCGGGCCGTCGTCAAAAGGTAAAGAGCTGTTTACAAAACGTACCTGGATTTTAGCAGAAGTCGGAGGAGAAGTGTCACTCTGGTATCATGCTCACGATAATTTCTTCTTAAATCTTTCCTCCTACTCTTTCCCCTCTCTATCTAAGCTGGAAACTATAATTAAGCTGAAGAGCCCACAGACTAAATATGTTAACATCCAATATTGAAGTCTGTTGTGTTGAATTTAAGTGTGCTGACGTTTTAAATTGAAAGAAAGTGAAATCATGTCAATCAAGTGTAATGGTGTTAATTTAGTTGATTCATTTTAAATAAATGATAGTGTCTCTTTGACATATCAAACTAAGTTAACGTCTTTGTCACTTAATGGCTTTGTGTATTTATCCATCATAAAGATCACAGAAATATTGGGTAAACTGAAAAAGAACAGAATCCGTGAATTTACTATTCAATCTGAATAAGTAAATTAATTAAGGTAAAGAGGTCAGTATTAATATTGACCTCCTCATAACCCCTTACATCTGGTGGCCTCGTACGTGGTTCTGAAAGTTTATTGATATCTGTGGTTTCTCATGAACTGTAACGTCATGTTTGCATAAGAGGATCCAAGTTTTAAACTCTTGAGGATAATGATTTTGGCTGGAAGTGTTCAAAGCAGGCAGATTCTGCATGTTTTTATCATTTGAAGCTGAGAGATTGTTATTGTTCAACTCCTTGACACGCTGTGGGAGCTTTTAGGTGAAGTTCTGTCAGCCCGTGGTCTGTGGGGGTGTTCTGGTTCCGTTCGGCCCAGTTCACGCACAGACTCCGGCACAAAGCTTTGTTGACCGCCGAGTCAAAAGCCTGAAAGCTAATTTAACATCTACAAGATTGCTGTTGTGGTATTTTACATTTTAGAGCAGGTCAAAGAAGCATATTACTGTTAGAACGTAGTCGGATAGTGGTTCTGTTCAGACCCGAGTTTCTGATCCACGAAAAAGTGGACCAGAACCGACCTTGACGCGCTCCGAGAGAGTCCGTGTTTGTTCAACAGCTGCAGTGCTGTGTTACTGAGCGTAACTAGGTTGGCCTGTCTAGGTGTGTTCGCCGCATGTTTCAGAATTTTGGAAAGTTAAGTTGTAGCGTTTGAGTTGTTTTAAGAGTCCATAAGGTTGTGATCTGCTGTGCTAAAGTAACGTTACAGAGCTACGTGTCCAGGTACACGTTTGTTTATGAGCTGTGATTGGATGAAACGAGAGCTGGGAGCTGTCAATCACTCGTAGCGAGCGCTGATTCGCTGTAGTGGGAACGCACGCCGTTGCGACCAACCCACTTTGTCGTCATTTCCGGTACTACATTGGTCGAGGGTGAGAAAACTACGTTTACCATGAATGCTTGGAATGAACTACAACCGCTGTGATTGATTGGTTGACGTCACGTATCTGTGTAGCGAGCTCCGCCTCGCTCAGCACAGCAGAGCTGGTGACGCGCTGCGTCGACCCGCCTATTTGTGTCGTCATTTCCTGGTGCGTTTCGGGCGACAAGCAGTCACATTCACACACACACGGTGAAAAGAGATTTCACTGAGAGTTTAAAAACTCATTTAAAGCCATCTAAACTGTCTAACAACATAGATTTGTCTCTGACAAGACCGCAGTTCGAGCGTTTATCACGAACATACTAGAAACTAACTCTAAAAGGTAGTTTTCAGTTAAATACTGAATGAAATAAATCAGTCTCCACGTGATAAATTAAGACTCAAAGCTGCCCCCTGTTGGTTAAAAGACGTTGACAGATGAGTTTTCTCAAAAACATCATAAAAAGTCAGCATTTTTATGGTGAAATTACCAGCTTTAAAAAATTGTACTGTACACAAACAAAAATTCCTGTTTATTTTAAATAATTTTTTTTTTAGAATAACAGCGGTACAGACGAACAATTTATGCTTGTTTTAAGTACTGAAGAGATTTAAAATAACACTCAGCACAGCAATTTTTATTTGATTTTCAAATTAAATAAAAATTAAAAAATTAAAATGATGGAGAGCAGAGCATTTCCACATTGAGATCTTCACATCTCTAAATTTTAAACAGAATTGTTGTACATCTGTACACTTTTAGTTAAGAAATTGCATTTTTAACGTTTTTCTGTGTAAAATTGATGACTCCAGTTTATTTTAAATGAAAAGTTTAAATTAACAAACAAAAGTAAATTTTTCACTCCAAAGAGGCAAAGAAAGCAGACCAGATTTGGACATGTCACAAGACAACAAATTGATAAACATCACTGGTTTTTATTTGGAGTAACATCATTACTGTACTGTTATGCTGAGCGCACAAACACTCGTTTATTTTAAATAAAAAATTGTTTGAAATAACGAACAGAACGTCCTTTTTCGCTCCTGATAACTGTCAAATGCAGTACAAAATCAGTTTCACTGAGACTGCAAGACATCTTTTTAAAGGCATGCTCAAGCAGCATCCTGTCACATTTTAGTGAAGTCATTGCATTTAAGTCAGCCCTCTTTTATAAGCGTTTGAGTAAGAAAAAACGGAAATCAGGCTGCTTGGGTTAGTTAGTAACTGTTGTTTGAACGTAAGTTCTATTTTAAAGTTAACACTGCAAGAGTGCATTTAACTTTTACAAAGTTCATTGAGGGTAAAAACCTGAAAAAAGGTACCTATGAATACTTATTACACAGTGAAACGCGTAAACCTCAGCTGATTAGTTTATTTGACTCAGTGCTACATTAAAAGTGAATATTTATTTGCAAACACTAACATGAGAACAATCTTTTGATTTTTTTCACACAAAATCAATACAATAATGGACGTTATACAGGGTGAAACAAGTGAGAGGGTCCGCTCCATCAGGACCCCAAAAAGGCTTAGATCGAGCCGAGGTGGTGACTGCTCAATTGACAGGTACGTGCAAGGAAAAAATGAACATCCTTTGATGTTTTACGACAGGCACCTTAAAGCTCATTTTGGTGACAAATATACACCAGGCATGGAAGAAGATGAAGACTTTAAGTGGTCTTTCTTCTTACATCTCGGCTATAAGATACGATTTCCGCTGCTCACCGTGGTTAATGCAAAAACGCAAACCATGGAAGAAATAAAACAGTGTGTTGTGAATGTCTTTGAAGCTAACATGCAAACCAAAACACCCTTACAGGTGTCCCCAGGTGAAGCGGTCAAATCCCACTCGCTGGAGCTGGAAGGGACAAGTTCATCAACTCCCTCTCCTAAAAAAGGCGAGAAAAAACATGTTTTTCAAACTAACAAACCACAACAGGAACCTGCCCGCTGGAACAATGAGCCGGAGTGGCTCAGACAAGACCCAGAGTACATAAAACGATTTCAAAGGGGCGCACGTCCTAAAGATAAGAAAGATGGTCACAAACCACGTAGTGAAGATGCCCGCTGGAACAATGAGCCAGAGTGGCTCAGACAAGACCCAGAGTACATAAAACGATTTCAAAGGGGGGGCGCACGTCCTAAGGATAAGAAAGATGGTCACAAAAGTATACCATATCACAAAAGGGGGTCCGAACAGGAACCCCCAGTTCAAGGACAAGCTCCTCCTGCCCCTGCACTGCGGACTGGACAGTCCGGGAGTAGCAAAAAATCACAGAAGTTCCAGGAAAAAGGCAACGCACCACTAAGCTCTGAGGAGATAGTGGACAAAAGTTGGTTGTTTGAAAACTTGAATGATATAGAGGATGACCAAACTGGTACAATGCGTGACGTTGTCTTTGATGACTCAGAGCACACAAATAACCAGCTGCTCAAAGCAAAGAATGAACTGATAAGGCAGAAGTGCAAACGACTAAGAGAAAAACTTCTCAAAGAAGGCCTTGAGTTACAACATCGGTTTAAACAATCAATGATGAAACAGAGCGCTGTAACTGCTTTTGAAGCTCACATGCAAAACAAAACACCCTCTGAGGTGTGCCCAGGTCAAAAGGTCGTATCCCAGTCGCAAAAAATAGGAGAGGTTCACTCTCCTATAGACAGCGAGGATAAACACCGTCGTCTCAAAGGTCCTCTGACCTCAGAAGAGGCAGAGAACATGCGTCGGTTGTTAAAAGAGTGGGATGATACTAGCGAGAATGAACACTATCGTCTCAAAGGCCTTCTGACCTCAGAAGTGGTGGAGAACACGCGTCGGTTGTTAAAAGAGTTGGATAATACTAGCAAGAATGAACAAGATTTTCAAACTGACATACACCGAAATGTTGGTACCAGTTGGAACAGTGACTCAAAATGGTTTAAAGGGAGCCCCGCCCCTGAAGCACCTCAGATTGAAAAATCTGAGACAAGCAACGAACCACAAAAGGTAGGTGTTCACTCTCTAAGAGACCCACAACGGTTCAGATCGAACCAGATGGGTGAAAACCAAGGTCCATCGGTGGGTGGACTTCAAAAGAAATTGAAGGATGAGGACCTATACTCATGTAACTATGCGTGGTCCCAACAGTCACCCCCGAGCCTTGGAACTGCACCTCCCGCGCCTCGAACAGAACAGTTCAAGACAGGCAAAGAGTCACGAATGTCCCGGAATAATGGCCCAACACCTCTATGCTCGGAAGAGACAGAGGAAGTAAGTAGTTTGTCAGTAGATTTGAATGTTACTGTGCTTGACCAACCTGATACAATGAGTGGCGTTATCATTGATAATGACACTATCAACATTGACCAACCTGGAGCGATGTGTAGCACTGTCTTTCACAAAGACTCAGAGCACACAAATAACTCAGCGCACACTACTACCAACATTGCCATGGATGTTGACAGCAAACCAATTGCTGACACACAACAACATCCTGAAGGTCATGATGCTGACAGCGAACAAGATGCTGACAGTAAACAAGATTACACAGACAGAGTCACACGTGAACAGAAACGTGGGACAAGACCTGTGAGGTTTCTGTGTAACTTTATACAAAGGGGGGTGGCTAAGAAAGCTTACCTGCCTATCACACTGGAAGGTGTCCTTGAGCGTGAAGCCCTCCTGGATGGCAGTTCTGATATAACTATTATGTCGGCCAAGCTGTTCGAGGAGCTGAGGACCGCCGCTAACGGTGTTGACAGGCAAATACCCTTTGAGAAATGTGCTATTGAGCTACAGGGTCTCGCAGAGACGAGAACAACCCTAACAGCTATGGCTATGGTTCACATGCAGATTGGCGAAATGACACTACGCCACCCGGTGTACGTGTCTAAACTTGACTCATTCCCATTTTTGGTTGGCCAAGATTTTATAAACCGCTTCAACGCGATTATAGATTATGGTCGACGGAAAATGTGGAGCACAGTGAGAAAACCCCTGCCAATAAAAGTGCTTCCTAGTTGCGATACAGACTGCCTAACCGCAGGTACCGCAAAGGACACACGGGACACCTCATCCAAGGACAAGAGCCCGGTAAGTGAACCTTCAACTACAGGTGAGACAGAAGAGACCCAAAAGTTGGACCAAACTCTGGTCCAACAAGAGAACCTCCTCTGTGAGCTGACACATTCAGCACTCACTGA
>JBBPBX010069222.1:0-18919 GCA_038048925.1 Garcialebias charrua
CTGGGTTGGGGACCTCCAGGGCGCGTACGGTTCATCTGTACCCAGGAATGAGTGCTTACTGCCTGGGTTGGGGACCTCCAGGGCGCGTACGGTTCATCTGTACCCAGGAATGAGTGCTTACTGCCTGGGTTGGGGACCTCCAGGGCGCGTACGGTTCATCTGTACCCAGGAATGAGTGCTTACTGCCTGGGTTGGGGACCTCCAGGGCGCGTACGGTTCATCTGTACCCAGGAATGAGTGCTTACTGCCTGGGTTGGGGACCTCCAGGGCGCGTACGGTTCATCTGTACCCAGGAATGAGTGCTTACTGCCTGGGTTGGGGACCTCCAGGGCGCGTACGGTTCATCTGTACCCAGGAATGAGTGCTTACTGCCTGGGTTGGGGACCTCCAGGGCGCGTACGGTTCATCTGTACCCAGGAATGAGTGCTTACTGCCTGGGTTGGGGACCTCCAGGGCGCGTACGGTTCATCTGTACCCAGGAATGAGTGCTTACTGCCTGGGTTGGGGACCTCCAGGGCGCGTACGGTTCATCCGTACCCAGGAATGAGTGCTTACTGCCTGGGTTGGGGACCTCCAGGGCGCGTACGGTTCATCCGTACCCAGGAATGAGTGCTTACTGCCTGGGTTGGGGACCTCCAGGGCGCGTACGGTTCATCCGTACCCAGGAATGAGTGCTTACTGCCTGGGTTGGGGACCTCCAGGGCGCGTACGGTTCATCCGTACCCAGGAATGAGTGCTTACTGCCTGGGTTGGGGACCTCCAGGGCGCGTACGGTTCATCCGTACCCAGGAATGAGTGCTTACTGCCTGGGTTGGGGACCTCCAGGGCGCGTACGGTTCATCTGTACCCAGGAATGAGTGCTTACTGCCTGGGTTGGGGACCTCCAGGGCGCGTACGGTTCATCTGTACCCAGGAATGAGTGCTTACTGCCTGGGTTGGGGACCTCCAGGGCGCGTACGGTTCATCTGTACCCAGGAATGAGTGCTTACTGCCTGGGTTGGGGACCTCCAGGGCGCGTACGGTTCATCTGTACCCAGGAATGAGTGCTTACTGCCTGGGTTGGGGACCTCCAGGGCGCGTACGGTTCATCTGTACCCAGGAATGAGTGCTTACTGCCTGGGTTGGGGACCTCCAGGGCGCGTACGGTTCATCTGTACCCAGGAATGAGTGCTTACTGCCTGGGTTGGGGACCTCCAGGGCGCGTACGGTTCATCTGTACCCAGGAATGAGTGCTTACTGCCTGGGTTGGGGACCTCCAGGGCGCGTACGGTTCATCTGTACCCAGGAATGAGTGCTTACTGCCTGGGTTGGGGACCTCCAGGGCGCGTACGGTTCATCTGTACCCAGGAATGAGTGCTTACTGCCTGGGTTGGGGACCTCCAGGGCGCGTACGGTTCATCTGTACCCAGGAATGAGTGCTTACTGCCTGGGTTGGGGACCTCCAGGGCGCGTACGGTTCATCTGTACCCAGGAATGAGTGCTTACTGCCTGGGTTGGGGACCTCCAGGGCGCGTACGGTTCATCTGTACCCAGGAATGAGTGCTTACTGCCTGGGTTGGGGACCTCCAGGGCGCGTACGGTTCATCTGTACCCAGGAATGAGTGCTTACTGCCTGGGTTGGGGACCTCCAGGGCGCGTACGGTTCATCTGTACCCAGGAATGAGTGCTTACTGCCTGGGTTGGGGACCTCCAGGGCGCGTACGGTTCATCTGTACCCAGGAATGAGTGCTTACTGCCTGGGTTGGGGACCTCCAGGGCGCGTACGGTTCATCTGTACCCAGGAATGAGTGCTTACTGCCTGGGTTGGGGACCTCCAGGGCGCGTACGGTTCATCTGTACCCAGGAATGAGTGCTTACTGCCTGGGTTGGGGACCTCCAGGGCGCGTACGGTTCATCTGTACCCAGGAATGAGTGCTTACTGCCTGGGTTGGGGACCTCCAGGGCGCGTACGGTTCATCTGTACCCAGGAATGAGTGCTTACTGCCTGGGTTGGGGACCTCCAGGGCGCGTACGGTTCATCTGTACCCAGGAATGAGTGCTTACTGCCTGGGTTGGGGACCTCCAGGGCGCGTACGGTTCATCTGTACCCAGGAATGAGTGCTTACTGCCTGGGTTGGGGACCTCCAGGGCGCGTACGGTTCATCTGTACCCAGGAATGAGTGCTTACTGCCTGGGTTGGGGACCTCCAGGGCGCGTACGGTTCATCTGTACCCAGGAATGAGTGCTTACTGCCTGGGTTGGGGACCTCCAGGGCGCGTACGGTTCATCTGTACCCAGGAATGAGTGCTTACTGCCTGGGTTGGGGACCTCCAGGGCGCGTACGGTTCATCTGTACCCAGGAATGAGTGCTTACTGCCTGGGTTGGGGACCTCCAGGGCGCGTACGGTTCATCTGTACCCAGGAATGAGTGCTTACTGCCTGGGTTGGGGACCTCCAGGGCGCGTACGGTTCATCTGTACCCAGGAATGAGTGCTTACTGCCTGGGTTGGGGACCTCCAGGGCGCGTACGGTTCATCTGTACCCAGGAATGAGTGCTTACTGCCTGGGTTGGGGACCTCCAGGGCGCGTACGGTTCATCTGTACCCAGGAATGAGTGCTTACTGCCTGGGTTGGGGACCTCCAGGGCGCGTACGGTTCATCTGTACCCAGGAATGAGTGCTTACTGCCTGGGTTGGGGACCTCCAGGGCGCGTACGGTTCATCTGTACCCAGGAATGAGTGCTTACTGCCTGGGTTGGGGACCTCCAGGGCGCGTACGGTTCATCTGTACCCAGGAATGAGTGCTTACTGCCTGGGTTGGGGACCTCCAGGGCGCGTACGGTTCATCTGTACCCAGGAATGAGTGCTTACTGCCTGGGTTGGGGACCTCCAGGGCGCGTACGGTTCATCTGTACCCAGGAATGAGTGCTTACTGCCTGGGTTGGGGACCTCCAGGGCGCGTACGGTTCATCTGTACCCAGGAATGAGTGCTTACTGCCTGGGTTGGGGACCTCCAGGGCGCGTACGGTTCATCTGTACCCAGGAATGAGTGCTTACTGCCTGGGTTGGGGACCTCCAGGGCGCGTACGGTTCATCCGTACCCAGGAATGAGTGCTTACTGCCTGGGTTGGGGACCTCCAGGGCGCGTACGGTTCATCCGTACCCAGGAATGAGTGCTTACTGCCTGGGTTGGGGACCTCCAGGGCGCGTACGGTTCATCTGTACCCAGGAATGAGTGCTTACTGCCTGGGTTGGGGACCTCCAGGGCGCGTACGGTTCATCCGTACCCAGGAATGAGTGCTTACTGCCTGGGTTGGGGACCTCCAGGGCGCGTACGGTTCATCCGTACCCAGGAATGAGTGCTTACTGCCTGGGTTGGGGACCTCCAGGGCGCGTACGGTTCATCCGTACCCAGGAATGAGTGCTTACTGCCTGGGTTGGGGACCTCCAGGGCGCGTACGGTTCATCTGTACCCAGGAATGAGTGCTTACTGCCTGGGTTGGGGACCTCCAGGGCGCGTACGGTTCATCTGTACCCAGGAATGAGTGCTTACTGCCTGGGTTGGGGACCTCCAGGGCGCGTACGGTTCATCTGTACCCAGGAATGAGTGCTTACTGCCTGGGTTGGGGACCTCCAGGGCGCGTACGGTTCATCCGTACCCAGGAATGAGTGCTTACTGCCTGGGTTGGGGACCTCCAGGGCGCGTACGGTTCATCCGTACCCAGGAATGAGTGCTTACTGCCTGGGTTGGGGACCTCCAGGGCGCGTACGGTTCATCCGTACCCAGGAATGAGTGCTTACTGCCTGGGTTGGGGACCTCCAGGGCGCGTACGGTTCATCCGTACCCAGGAATGAGTGCTTACTGCCTGGGTTGGGGACCTCCAGGGCGCGTACGGTTCATCCGTACCCAGGAATGAGTGCTTACTGCCTGGGTTGGGGACCTCCAGGGCGCGTACGGTTCATCCGTACCCAGGAATGAGTGCTTACTGCCTGGGTTGGGGACCTCCAGGGCGCGTACGGTTCATCCGTACCCAGGAATGAGTGCTTACTGCCTGGGTTGGGGACCTCCAGGGCGCGTACGGTTCATCCGTACCCAGGAATGAGTGCTTACTGCCTGGGTTGGGGACCTCCAGGGCGCGTACGGTTCATCCGTACCCAGGAATGAGTGCTTACTGCCTGGGTTGGGGACCTCCAGGGCGCGTACGGTTCATCCGTACCCAGGAATGAGTGCTTACTGCCTGGGTTGGGGACCTCCAGGGCGCGTACGGTTCATCCGTACCCAGGAATGAGTGCTTACTGCCTGGGTTGGGGACCTCCAGGGCGCGTACGGTTCATCCGTACCCAGGAATGAGTGCTTACTGCCTGGGTTGGGGACCTCCAGGGCGCGTACGGTTCATCCGTACCCAGGAATGAGTGCTTACTGCCTGGGTTGGGGACCTCCAGGGCGCGTACGGTTCATCCGTACCCAGGAATGAGTGCTTACTGCCTGGGTTGGGGACCTCCAGGGCGCGTACGGTTCATCCGTACCCAGGAATGAGTGCTTACTGCCTGGGTTGGGGACCTCCAGGGCGCGTACGGTTCATCCGTACCCAGGAATGAGTGCTTACTGCCTGGGTTGGGGACCTCCAGGGCGCGTACGGTTCATCCGTACCCAGGAATGAGTGCTTACTGCCTGGGTTGGGGACCTCCAGGGCGCGTACGGTTCATCCGTACCCAGGAATGAGTGCTTACTGCCTGGGTTGGGGACCTCCAGGGCGCGTACGGTTCATCCGTACCCAGGAATGAGTGCTTACTGCCTGGGTTGGGGACCTCCAGGGCGCGTACGGTTCATCCGTACCCAGGAATGAGTGCTTACTGCCTGGGTTGGGGACCTCCAGGGCGCGTACGGTTCATCCGTACCCAGGAATGAGTGCTTACTGCCTGGGTTGGGGACCTCCAGGGCGCGTACGGTTCATCCGTACCCAGGAATGAGTGCTTACTGCCTGGGTTGGGGACCTCCAGGGCGCGTACGGTTCATCCGTACCCAGGAATGAGTGCTTACTGCCTGGGTTGGGGACCTCCAGGGCGCGTACGGTTCATCCGTACCCAGGAATGAGTGCTTACTGCCTGGGTTGGGGACCTCCAGGGCGCGTACGGTTCATCCGTACCCAGGAATGAGTGCTTACTGCCTGGGTTGGGGACCTCCAGGGCGCGTACGGTTCATCCGTACCCAGGAATGAGTGCTTACTGCCTGGGTTGGGGACCTCCAGGGCGCGTACGGTTCATCCGTACCCAGGAATGAGTGCTTACTGCCTGGGTTGGGGACCTCCAGGGCGCGTACGGTTCATCCGTACCCAGGAATGAGTGCTTACTGCCTGGGTTGGGGACCTCCAGGGCGCGTACGGTTCATCCGTACCCAGGAATGAGTGCTTACTGCCTGGGTTGGGGACCTCCAGGGCGCGTACGGTTCATCCGTACCCAGGAATGAGTGCTTACTGCCTGGGTTGGGGACCTCCAGGGCGCGTACGGTTCATCCGTACCCAGGAATGAGTGCTTACTGCCTGGGTTGGGGACCTCCAGGGCGCGTACGGTTCATCCGTACCCAGGAATGAGTGCTTACTGCCTGGGTTGGGGACCTCCAGGGCGCGTACGGTTCATCCGTACCCAGGAATGAGTGCTTACTGCCTGGGTTGGGGACCTCCAGGGCGCGTACGGTTCATCCGTACCCAGGAATGAGTGCTTACTGCCTGGGTTGGGGACCTCCAGGGCGCGTACGGTTCATCCGTACCCAGGAATGAGTGCTTACTGCCTGGGTTGGGGACCTCCAGGGCGCGTACGGTTCATCCGTACCCAGGAATGAGTGCTTACTGCCTGGGTTGGGGACCTCCAGGGCGCGTACGGTTCATCCGTACCCAGGAATGAGTGCTTACTGCCTGGGTTGGGGACCTCCAGGGCGCGTACGGTTCATCCGTACCCAGGAATGAGTGCTTACTGCCTGGGTTGGGGACCTCCAGGGCGCGTACGGTTCATCCGTACCCAGGAATGAGTGCTTACTGCCTGGGTTGGGGACCTCCAGGGCGCGTACGGTTCATCCGTACCCAGGAATGAGTGCTTACTGCCTGGGTTGGGGACCTCCAGGGCGCGTACGGTTCATCTGTACCCAGGAATGAGTGCTTACTGCCTGGGTTGGGGACCTCCAGGGCGCGTACGGTTCATCTGTACCCAGGAATGAGTGCTTACTGCCTGGGTTGGGGACCTCCAGGGCGCGTACGGTTCATCTGTACCCAGGAATGAGTGCTTACTGCCTGGGTTGGGGACCTCCAGGGCGCGTACGGTTCATCTGTACCCAGGAATGAGTGCTTACTGCCTGGGTTGGGGACCTCCAGGGCGCGTACGGTTCATCTGTACCCAGGAATGAGTGCTTACTGCCTGGGTTGGGGACCTCCAGGGCGCGTACGGTTCATCTGTACCCAGGAATGAGTGCTTACTGCCTGGGTTGGGGACCTCCAGGGCGCGTACGGTTCATCTGTACCCAGGAATGAGTGCTTACTGCCTGGGTTGGGGACCTCCAGGGCGCGTACGGTTCATCTGTACCCAGGAATGAGTGCTTACTGCCTGGGTTGGGGACCTCCAGGGCGCGTACGGTTCATCTGTACCCAGGAATGAGTGCTTACTGCCTGGGTTGGGGACCTCCAGGGCGCGTACGGTTCATCTGTACCCAGGAATGAGTGCTTACTGCCTGGGTTGGGGACCTCCAGGGCGCGTACGGTTCATCTGTACCCAGGAATGAGTGCTTACTGCCTGGGTTGGGGACCTCCAGGGCGCGTACGGTTCATCTGTACCCAGGAATGAGTGCTTACTGCCTGGGTTGGGGACCTCCAGGGCGCGTACGGTTCATCTGTACCCAGGAATGAGTGCTTACTGCCTGGGTTGGGGACCTCCAGGGCGCGTACGGTTCATCCGTACCCAGGAATGAGTGCTTACTGCCTGGGTTGGGGACCTCCAGGGCGCGTACGGTTCATCCGTACCCAGGAATGAGTGCTTACTGCCTGGGTTGGGGACCTCCAGGGCGCGTACGGTTCATCCGTACCCAGGAATGAGTGCTTACTGCCTGGGTTGGGGACCTCCAGGGCGCGTACGGTTCATCCGTACCCAGGAATGAGTGCTTACTGCCTGGGTTGGGGACCTCCAGGGCGCGTACGGTTCATCTGTACCCAGGAATGAGTGCTTACTGCCTGGGTTGGGGACCTCCAGGGCGCGTACGGTTCATCTGTACCCAGGAATGAGTGCTTACTGCCTGGGTTGGGGACCTCCAGGGCGCGTACGGTTCATCTGTACCCAGGAATGAGTGCTTACTGCCTGGGTTGGGGACCTCCAGGGCGCGTACGGTTCATCTGTACCCAGGAATGAGTGCTTACTGCCTGGGTTGGGGACCTCCAGGGCGCGTACGGTTCATCTGTACCCAGGAATGAGTGCTTACTGCCTGGGTTGGGGACCTCCAGGGCGCGTACGGTTCATCTGTACCCAGGAATGAGTGCTTACTGCCTGGGTTGGGGACCTCCAGGGCGCGTACGGTTCATCCGTACCCAGGAATGAGTGCTTACTGCCTGGGTTGGGGACCTCCAGGGCGCGTACGGTTCATCCGTACCCAGGAATGAGTGCTTACTGCCTGGGTTGGGGACCTCCAGGGCGCGTACGGTTCATCCGTACCCAGGAATGAGTGCTTACTGCCTGGGTTGGGGACCTCCAGGGCGCGTACGGTTCATCCGTACCCAGGAATGAGTGCTTACTGCCTGGGTTGGGGACCTCCAGGGCGCGTACGGTTCATCCGTACCCAGGAATGAGTGCTTACTGCCTGGGTTGGGGACCTCCAGGGCGCGTACGGTTCATCTGTACCCAGGAATGAGTGCTTACTGCCTGGGTTGGGGACCTCCAGGGCGCGTACGGTTCATCTGTACCCAGGAATGAGTGCTTACTGCCTGGGTTGGGGACCTCCAGGGCGCGTACGGTTCATCTGTACCCAGGAATGAGTGCTTACTGCCTGGGTTGGGGACCTCCAGGGCGCGTACGGTTCATCTGTACCCAGGAATGAGTGCTTACTGCCTGGGTTGGGGACCTCCAGGGCGCGTACGGTTCATCTGTACCCAGGAATGAGTGCTTACTGCCTGGGTTGGGGACCTCCAGGGCGCGTACGGTTCATCTGTACCCAGGAATGAGTGCTTACTGCCTGGGTTGGGGACCTCCAGGGCGCGTACGGTTCATCTGTACCCAGGAATGAGTGCTTACTGCCTGGGTTGGGGACCTCCAGGGCGCGTACGGTTCATCTGTACCCAGGAATGAGTGCTTACTGCCTGGGTTGGGGACCTCCAGGGCGCGTACGGTTCATCTGTACCCAGGAATGAGTGCTTACTGCCTGGGTTGGGGACCTCCAGGGCGCGTACGGTTCATCTGTACCCAGGAATGAGTGCTTACTGCCTGGGTTGGGGACCTCCAGGGCGCGTACGGTTCATCTGTACCCAGGAATGAGTGCTTACTGCCTGGGTTGGGGACCTCCAGGGCGCGTACGGTTCATCTGTACCCAGGAATGAGTGCTTACTGCCTGGGTTGGGGACCTCCAGGGCGCGTACGGTTCATCCGTACCCAGGAATGAGTGCTTACTGCCTGGGTTGGGGACCTCCAGGGCGCGTACGGTTCATCCGTACCCAGGAATGAGTGCTTACTGCCTGGGTTGGGGACCTCCAGGGCGCGTACGGTTCATCCGTACCCAGGAATGAGTGCTTACTGCCTGGGTTGGGGACCTCCAGGGCGCGTACGGTTCATCCGTACCCAGGAATGAGTGCTTACTGCCTGGGTTGGGGACCTCCAGGGCGCGTACGGTTCATCCGTACCCAGGAATGAGTGCTTACTGCCTGGGTTGGGGACCTCCAGGGCGCGTACGGTTCATCCGTACCCAGGAATGAGTGCTTACTGCCTGGGTTGGGGACCTCCAGGGCGCGTACGGTTCATCCGTACCCAGGAATGAGTGCTTACTGCCTGGGTTGGGGACCTCCAGGGCGCGTACGGTTCATCCGTACCCAGGAATGAGTGCTTACTGCCTGGGTTGGGGACCTCCAGGGCGCGTACGGTTCATCCGTACCCAGGAATGAGTGCTTACTGCCTGGGTTGGGGACCTCCAGGGCGCGTACGGTTCATCCGTACCCAGGAATGAGTGCTTACTGCCTGGGTTGGGGACCTCCAGGGCGCGTACGGTTCATCCGTACCCAGGAATGAGTGCTTACTGCCTGGGTTGGGGACCTCCAGGGCGCGTACGGTTCATCCGTACCCAGGAATGAGTGCTTACTGCCTGGGTTGGGGACCTCCAGGGCGCGTACGGTTCATCCGTACCCAGGAATGAGTGCTTACTGCCTGGGTTGGGGACCTCCAGGGCGCGTACGGTTCATCCGTACCCAGGAATGAGTGCTTACTGCCTGGGTTGGGGACCTCCAGGGCGCGTACGGTTCATCCGTACCCAGGAATGAGTGCTTACTGCCTGGGTTGGGGACCTCCAGGGCGCGTACGGTTCATCCGTACCCAGGAATGAGTGCTTACTGCCTGGGTTGGGGACCTCCAGGGCGCGTACGGTTCATCCGTACCCAGGAATGAGTGCTTACTGCCTGGGTTGGGGACCTCCAGGGCGCGTACGGTTCATCCGTACCCAGGAATGAGTGCTTACTGCCTGGGTTGGGGACCTCCAGGGCGCGTACGGTTCATCCGTACCCAGGAATGAGTGCTTACTGCCTGGGTTGGGGACCTCCAGGGCGCGTACGGTTCATCCGTACCCAGGAATGAGTGCTTACTGCCTGGGTTGGGGACCTCCAGGGCGCGTACGGTTCATCCGTACCCAGGAATGAGTGCTTACTGCCTGGGTTGGGGACCTCCAGGGCGCGTACGGTTCATCCGTACCCAGGAATGAGTGCTTACTGCCTGGGTTGGGGACCTCCAGGGCGCGTACGGTTCATCTGTACCCAGGAATGAGTGCTTACTGCCTGGGTTGGGGACCTCCAGGGCGCGTACGGTTCATCTGTACCCAGGAATGAGTGCTTACTGCCTGGGTTGGGGACCTCCAGGGCGCGTACGGTTCATCTGTACCCAGGAATGAGTGCTTACTGCCTGGGTTGGGGACCTCCAGGGCGCGTACGGTTCATCTGTACCCAGGAATGAGTGCTTACTGCCTGGGTTGGGGACCTCCAGGGCGCGTACGGTTCATCTGTACCCAGGAATGAGTGCTTACTGCCTGGGTTGGGGACCTCCAGGGCGCGTACGGTTCATCTGTACCCAGGAATGAGTGCTTACTGCCTGGGTTGGGGACCTCCAGGGCGCGTACGGTTCATCTGTACCCAGGAATGAGTGCTTACTGCCTGGGTTGGGGACCTCCAGGGCGCGTACGGTTCATCTGTACCCAGGAATGAGTGCTTACTGCCTGGGTTGGGGACCTCCAGGGCGCGTACGGTTCATCTGTACCCAGGAATGAGTGCTTACTGCCTGGGTTGGGGACCTCCAGGGCGCGTACGGTTCATCTGTACCCAGGAATGAGTGCTTACTGCCTGGGTTGGGGACCTCCAGGGCGCGTACGGTTCATCTGTACCCAGGAATGAGTGCTTACTGCCTGGGTTGGGGACCTCCAGGGCGCGTACGGTTCATCTGTACCCAGGAATGAGTGCTTACTGCCTGGGTTGGGGACCTCCAGGGCGCGTACGGTTCATCTGTACCCAGGAATGAGTGCTTACTGCCTGGGTTGGGGACCTCCAGGGCGCGTACGGTTCATCTGTACCCAGGAATGAGTGCTTACTGCCTGGGTTGGGGACCTCCAGGGCGCGTACGGTTCATCTGTACCCAGGAATGAGTGCTTACTGCCTGGGTTGGGGACCTCCAGGGCGCGTACGGTTCATCTGTACCCAGGAATGAGTGCTTACTGCCTGGGTTGGGGACCTCCAGGGCGCGTACGGTTCATCTGTACCCAGGAATGAGTGCTTACTGCCTGGGTTGGGGACCTCCAGGGCGCGTACGGTTCATCTGTACCCAGGAATGAGTGCTTACTGCCTGGGTTGGGGACCTCCAGGGCGCGTACGGTTCATCTGTACCCAGGAATGAGTGCTTACTGCCTGGGTTGGGGACCTCCAGGGCGCGTACGGTTCATCTGTACCCAGGAATGAGTGCTTACTGCCTGGGTTGGGGACCTCCAGGGCGCGTACGGTTCATCCGTACCCAGGAATGAGTGCTTACTGCCTGGGTTGGGGACCTCCAGGGCGCGTACGGTTCATCCGTACCCAGGAATGAGTGCTTACTGCCTGGGTTGGGGACCTCCAGGGCGCGTACGGTTCATCCGTACCCAGGAATGAGTGCTTACTGCCTGGGTTGGGGACCTCCAGGGCGCGTACGGTTCATCTGTACCCAGGAATGAGTGCTTACTGCCTGGGTTGGGGACCTCCAGGGCGCGTACGGTTCATCTGTACCCAGGAATGAGTGCTTACTGCCTGGGTTGGGGACCTCCAGGGCGCGTACGGTTCATCTGTACCCAGGAATGAGTGCTTACTGCCTGGGTTGGGGACCTCCAGGGCGCGTACGGTTCATCTGTACCCAGGAATGAGTGCTTACTGCCTGGGTTGGGGACCTCCAGGGCGCGTACGGTTCATCTGTACCCAGGAATGAGTGCTTACTGCCTGGGTTGGGGACCTCCAGGGCGCGTACGGTTCATCTGTACCCAGGAATGAGTGCTTACTGCCTGGGTTGGGGACCTCCAGGGCGCGTACGGTTCATCTGTACCCAGGAATGAGTGCTTACTGCCTGGGTTGGGGACCTCCAGGGCGCGTACGGTTCATCTGTACCCAGGAATGAGTGCTTACTGCCTGGGTTGGGGACCTCCAGGGCGCGTACGGTTCATCTGTACCCAGGAATGAGTGCTTACTGCCTGGGTTGGGGACCTCCAGGGCGCGTACGGTTCATCTGTACCCAGGAATGAGTGCTTACTGCCTGGGTTGGGGACCTCCAGGGCGCGTACGGTTCATCTGTACCCAGGAATGAGTGCTTACTGCCTGGGTTGGGGACCTCCAGGGCGCGTACGGTTCATCTGTACCCAGGAATGAGTGCTTACTGCCTGGGTTGGGGACCTCCAGGGCGCGTACGGTTCATCTGTACCCAGGAATGAGTGCTTACTGCCTGGGTTGGGGACCTCCAGGGCGCGTACGGTTCATCCGTACCCAGGAATGAGTGCTTACTGCCTGGGTTGGGGACCTCCAGGGCGCGTACGGTTCATCTGTACCCAGGAATGAGTGCTTACTGCCTGGGTTGGGGACCTCCAGGGCGCGTACGGTTCATCCGTACCCAGGAATGAGTGCTTACTGCCTGGGTTGGGGACCTCCAGGGCGCGTACGGTTCATCCGTACCCAGGAATGAGTGCTTACTGCCTGGGTTGGGGACCTCCAGGGCGCGTACGGTTCATCTGTACCCAGGAATGAGTGCTTACTGCCTGGGTTGGGGACCTCCAGGGCGCGTACGGTTCATCCGTACCCAGGAATGAGTGCTTACTGCCTGGGTTGGGGACCTCCAGGGCGCGTACGGTTCATCCGTACCCAGGAATGAGTGCTTACTGCCTGGGTTGGGGACCTCCAGGGCGCGTACGGTTCATCCGTACCCAGGAATGAGTGCTTACTGCCTGGGTTGGGGACCTCCAGGGCGCGTACGGTTCATCCGTACCCAGGAATGAGTGCTTACTGCCTGGGTTGGGGACCTCCAGGGCGCGTACGGTTCATCCGTACCCAGGAATGAGTGCTTACTGCCTGGGTTGGGGACCTCCAGGGCGCGTACGGTTCATCCGTACCCAGGAATGAGTGCTTACTGCCTGGGTTGGGGACCTCCAGGGCGCGTACGGTTCATCCGTACCCAGGAATGAGTGCTTACTGCCTGGGTTGGGGACCTCCAGGGCGCGTACGGTTCATCCGTACCCAGGAATGAGTGCTTACTGCCTGGGTTGGGGACCTCCAGGGCGCGTACGGTTCATCCGTACCCAGGAATGAGTGCTTACTGCCTGGGTTGGGGACCTCCAGGGCGCGTACGGTTCATCCGTACCCAGGAATGAGTGCTTACTGCCTGGGTTGGGGACCTCCAGGGCGCGTACGGTTCATCCGTACCCAGGAATGAGTGCTTACTGCCTGGGTTGGGGACCTCCAGGGCGCGTACGGTTCATCCGTACCCAGGAATGAGTGCTTACTGCCTGGGTTGGGGACCTCCAGGGCGCGTACGGTTCATCCGTACCCAGGAATGAGTGCTTACTGCCTGGGTTGGGGACCTCCAGGGCGCGTACGGTTCATCCGTACCCAGGAATGAGTGCTTACTGCCTGGGTTGGGGACCTCCAGGGCGCGTACGGTTCATCCGTACCCAGGAATGAGTGCTTACTGCCTGGGTTGGGGACCTCCAGGGCGCGTACGGTTCATCCGTACCCAGGAATGAGTGCTTACTGCCTGGGTTGGGGACCTCCAGGGCGCGTACGGTTCATCCGTACCCAGGAATGAGTGCTTACTGCCTGGGTTGGGGACCTCCAGGGCGCGTACGGTTCATCCGTACCCAGGAATGAGTGCTTACTGCCTGGGTTGGGGACCTCCAGGGCGCGTACGGTTCATCCGTACCCAGGAATGAGTGCTTACTGCCTGGGTTGGGGACCTCCAGGGCGCGTACGGTTCATCCGTACCCAGGAATGAGTGCTTACTGCCTGGGTTGGGGACCTCCAGGGCGCGTACGGTTCATCCGTACCCAGGAATGAGTGCTTACTGCCTGGGTTGGGGACCTCCAGGGCGCGTACGGTTCATCCGTACCCAGGAATGAGTGCTTACTGCCTGGGTTGGGGACCTCCAGGGCGCGTACGGTTCATCCGTACCCAGGAATGAGTGCTTACTGCCTGGGTTGGGGACCTCCAGGGCGCGTACGGTTCATCCGTACCCAGGAATGAGTGCTTACTGCCTGGGTTGGGGACCTCCAGGGCGCGTACGGTTCATCCGTACCCAGGAATGAGTGCTTACTGCCTGGGTTGGGGACCTCCAGGGCGCGTACGGTTCATCCGTACCCAGGAATGAGTGCTTACTGCCTGGGTTGGGGACCTCCAGGGCGCGTACGGTTCATCCGTACCCAGGAATGAGTGCTTACTGCCTGGGTTGGGGACCTCCAGGGCGCGTACGGTTCATCCGTACCCAGGAATGAGTGCTTACTGCCTGGGTTGGGGACCTCCAGGGCGCGTACGGTTCATCCGTACCCAGGAATGAGTGCTTACTGCCTGGGTTGGGGACCTCCAGGGCGCGTACGGTTCATCCGTACCCAGGAATGAGTGCTTACTGCCTGGGTTGGGGACCTCCAGGGCGCGTACGGTTCATCCGTACCCAGGAATGAGTGCTTACTGCCTGGGTTGGGGACCTCCAGGGCGCGTACGGTTCATCCGTACCCAGGAATGAGTGCTTACTGCCTGGGTTGGGGACCTCCAGGGCGCGTACGGTTCATCCGTACCCAGGAATGAGTGCTTACTGCCTGGGTTGGGGACCTCCAGGGCGCGTACGGTTCATCTGTACCCAGGAATGAGTGCTTACTGCCTGGGTTGGGGACCTCCAGGGCGCGTACGGTTCATCCGTACCCAGGAATGAGTGCTTACTGCCTGGGTTGGGGACCTCCAGGGCGCGTACGGTTCATCCGTACCCAGGAATGAGTGCTTACTGCCTGGGTTGGGGACCTCCAGGGCGCGTACGGTTCATCCGTACCCAGGAATGAGTGCTTACTGCCTGGGTTGGGGACCTCCAGGGCGCGTACGGTTCATCCGTACCCAGGAATGAGTGCTTACTGCCTGGGTTGGGGACCTCCAGGGCGCGTACGGTTCATCCGTACCCAGGAATGAGTGCTTACTGCCTGGGTTGGGGACCTCCAGGGCGCGTACGGTTCATCCGTACCCAGGAATGAGTGCTTACTGCCTGGGTTGGGGACCTCCAGGGCGCGTACGGTTCATCCGTACCCAGGAATGAGTGCTTACTGCCTGGGTTGGGGACCTCCAGGGCGCGTACGGTTCATCCGTACCCAGGAATGAGTGCTTACTGCCTGGGTTGGGGACCTCCAGGGCGCGTACGGTTCATCCGTACCCAGGAATGAGTGCTTACTGCCTGGGTTGGGGACCTCCAGGGCGCGTACGGTTCATCCGTACCCAGGAATGAGTGCTTACTGCCTGGGTTGGGGACCTCCAGGGCGCGTACGGTTCATCTGTACCCAGGAATGAGTGCTTACTGCCTGGGTTGGGGACCTCCAGGGCGCGTACGGTTCATCTGTACCCAGGAATGAGTGCTTACTGCCTGGGTTGGGGACCTCCAGGGCGCGTACGGTTCATCTGTACCCAGGAATGAGTGCTTACTGCCTGGGTTGGGGACCTCCAGGGCGCGTACGGTTCATCTGTACCCAGGAATGAGTGCTTACTGCCTGGGTTGGGGACCTCCAGGGCGCGTACGGTTCATCTGTACCCAGGAATGAGTGCTTACTGCCTGGGTTGGGGACCTCCAGGGCGCGTACGGTTCATCTGTACCCAGGAATGAGTGCTTACTGCCTGGGTTGGGGACCTCCAGGGCGCGTACGGTTCATCCGTACCCAGGAATGAGTGCTTACTGCCTGGGTTGGGGACCTCCAGGGCGCGTACGGTTCATCTGTACCCAGGAATGAGTGCTTACTGCCTGGGTTGGGGACCTCCAGGGCGCGTACGGTTCATCTGTACCCAGGAATGAGTGCTTACTGCCTGGGTTGGGGACCTCCAGGGCGCGTACGGTTCATCTGTACCCAGGAATGAGTGCTTACTGCCTGGGTTGGGGACCTCCAGGGCGCGTACGGTTCATCTGTACCCAGGAATGAGTGCTTACTGCCTGGGTTGGGGACCTCCAGGGCGCGTACGGTTCATCTGTACCCAGGAATGAGTGCTTACTGCCTGGGTTGGGGACCTCCAGGGCGCGTACGGTTCATCTGTACCCAGGAATGAGTGCTTACTGCCTGGGTTGGGGACCTCCAGGGCGCGTACGGTTCATCTGTACCCAGGAATGAGTGCTTACTGCCTGGGTTGGGGACCTCCAGGGCGCGTACGGTTCATCTGTACCCAGGAATGAGTGCTTACTGCCTGGGTTGGGGACCTCCAGGGCGCGTACGGTTCATCTGTACCCAGGAATGAGTGCTTACTGCCTGGGTTGGGGACCTCCAGGGCGCGTACGGTTCATCTGTACCCAGGAATGAGTGCTTACTGCCTGGGTTGGGGACCTCCAGGGCGCGTACGGTTCATCTGTACCCAGGAATGAGTGCTTACTGCCTGGGTTGGGGACCTCCAGGGCGCGTACGGTTCATCTGTACCCAGGAATGAGTGCTTACTGCCTGGGTTGGGGACCTCCAGGGCGCGTACGGTTCATCCGTACCCAGGAATGAGTGCTTACTGCCTGGGTTGGGGACCTCCAGGGCGCGTACGGTTCATCCGTACCCAGGAATGAGTGCTTACTGCCTGGGTTGGGGACCTCCAGGGCGCGTACGGTTCATCCGTACCCAGGAATGAGTGCTTACTGCCTGGGTTGGGGACCTCCAGGGCGCGTACGGTTCATCCGTACCCAGGAATGAGTGCTTACTGCCTGGGTTGGGGACCTCCAGGGCGCGTACGGTTCATCTGTACCCAGGAATGAGTGCTTACTGCCTGGGTTGGGGACCTCCAGGGCGCGTACGGTTCATCTGTACCCAGGAATGAGTGCTTACTGCCTGGGTTGGGGACCTCCAGGGCGCGTACGGTTCATCTGTACCCAGGAATGAGTGCTTACTGCCTGGGTTGGGGACCTCCAGGGCGCGTACGGTTCATCTGTACCCAGGAATGAGTGCTTACTGCCTGGGTTGGGGACCTCCAGGGCGCGTACGGTTCATCTGTACCCAGGAATGAGTGCTTACTGCCTGGGTTGGGGACCTCCAGGGCGCGTACGGTTCATCTGTACCCAGGAATGAGTGCTTACTGCCTGGGTTGGGGACCTCCAGGGCGCGTACGGTTCATCTGTACCCAGGAATGAGTGCTTACTGCCTGGGTTGGGGACCTCCAGGGCGCGTACGGTTCATCTGTACCCAGGAATGAGTGCTTACTGCCTGGGTTGGGGACCTCCAGGGCGCGTACGGTTCATCTGTACCCAGGAATGAGTGCTTACTGCCTGGGTTGGGGACCTCCAGGGCGCGTACGGTTCATCTGTACCCAGGAATGAGTGCTTACTGCCTGGGTTGGGGACCTCCAGGGCGCGTACGGTTCATCCGTACCCAGGAATGAGTGCTTACTGCCTGGGTTGGGGACCTCCAGGGCGCGTACGGTTCATCCGTACCCAGGAATGAGTGCTTACTGCCTGGGTTGGGGACCTCCAGGGCGCGTACGGTTCATCCGTACCCAGGAATGAGTGCTTACTGCCTGGGTTGGGGACCTCCAGGGCGCGTACGGTTCATCCGTACCCAGGAATGAGTGCTTACTGCCTGGGTTGGGGACCTCCAGGGCGCGTACGGTTCATCCGTACCCAGGAATGAGTGCTTACTGCCTGGGTTGGGGACCTCCAGGGCGCGTACGGTTCATCCGTACCCAGGAATGAGTGCTTACTGCCTGGGTTGGGGACCTCCAGGGCGCGTACGGTTCATCCGTACCCAGGAATGAGTGCTTACTGCCTGGGTTGGGGACCTCCAGGGCGCGTACGGTTCATCCGTACCCAGGAATGAGTGCTTACTGCCTGGGTTGGGGACCTCCAGGGCGCGTACGGTTCATCCGTACCCAGGAATGAGTGCTTACTGCCTGGGTTGGGGACCTCCAGGGCGCGTACGGTTCATCCGTACCCAGGAATGAGTGCTTACTGCCTGGGTTGGGGACCTCCAGGGCGCGTACGGTTCATCCGTACCCAGGAATGAGTGCTTACTGCCTGGGTTGGGGACCTCCAGGGCGCGTACGGTTCATCCGTACCCAGGAATGAGTGCTTACTGCCTGGGTTGGGGACCTCCAGGGCGCGTACGGTTCATCCGTACCCAGGAATGAGTGCTTACTGCCTGGGTTGGGGACCTCCAGGGCGCGTACGGTTCATCCGTACCCAGGAATGAGTGCTTACTGCCTGGGTTGGGGACCTCCAGGGCGCGTACGGTTCATCCGTACCCAGGAATGAGTGCTTACTGCCTGGGTTGGGGACCTCCAGGGCGCGTACGGTTCATCCGTACCCAGGAATGAGTGCTTACTGCCTGGGTTGGGGACCTCCAGGGCGCGTACGGTTCATCCGTACCCAGGAATGAGTGCTTACTGCCTGGGTTGGGGACCTCCAGGGCGCGTACGGTTCATCCGTACCCAGGAATGAGTGCTTACTGCCTGGGTTGGGGACCTCCAGGGCGCGTACGGTTCATCCGTACCCAGGAATGAGTGCTTACTGCCTGGGTTGGGGACCTCCAGGGCGCGTACGGTTCATCCGTACCCAGGAATGAGTGCTTACTGCCTGGGTTGGGGACCTCCAGGGCGCGTACGGTTCATCCGTACCCAGGAATGAGTGCTTACTGCCTGGGTTGGGGACCTCCAGGGCGCGTACGGTTCATCCGTACCCAGGAATGAGTGCTTACTGCCTGGGTTGGGGACCTCCAGGGCGCGTACGGTTCATCCGTACCCAGGAATGAGTGCTTACTGCCTGGGTTGGGGACCTCCAGGGCGCGTACGGTTCATCCGTACCCAGGAATGAGTGCTTACTGCCTGGGTTGGGGACCTCCAGGGCGCGTACGGTTCATCCGTACCCAGGAATGAGTGCTTACTGCCTGGGTTGGGGACCTCCAGGGCGCGTACGGTTCATCCGTACCCAGGAATGAGTGCTTACTGCCTGGGTTGGGGACCTCCAGGGCGCGTACGGTTCATCCGTACCCAGGAATGAGTGCTTACTGCCTGGGTTGG